>CM076727.1:20678987-20851487 GCA_038501795.1 Pseudopleuronectes americanus
TGACAGCCTTCTGACAGCTGTAAGAACATCTTCCCTCCTCGTGAATGAATTCAAAAAGAATTCGGCTCGTGTCAAATTGCTGAACTGAATCACAGCAACTCTGTCTTTCTTTAGTCCAATTTCAAATCTTTCAATTATGTTGTACAGAAAATCCTGAATGGCTGAAAATGCATTTCTGGTCGAATCGGATCCATCCAAAAGAAAGACTATGTCTCTTCCTTTTTCATCACTTTGCACTGTCAATGAAAATAAATGGGATCGATGAAAAAGTAGATTTAAAATGAACAACCATAGGTTTTTCATCTTAATGATTATTCAAATATTATGACTTCTTACCTCCTTCAGTTTCCTCCTCAACTCCCACTTGATTCAGATGACTCATCAAACTTTGTTGTATACGAGGGAGACTAACAAATTCAGAAATTGAATAAGTATAATTTGGCTCAGAGGAAATGATTTGCAGTTCAGCTGAATTTGACATTCTTGATCCAACTGCAAAAGTGACAATCCCTGCAGCCTTGAGCATACTTGCTGGGCCACGTGGGGAATCTTTAGATCTTCCACCAGCAAATACAATAAGTATTTGTTTTGCACCTTCATTACGTTGACTCCCTGCATTTGGAACAAAGACATTATCCCGTACAAACTGCAGGGCTTTTCCAATATACTGGGGCCTTCCACCTTTTGGTTTTAAGCTTGTGACATGATTAAAAACCTCTTCTCTTGTATTGTAAGTATTCAAATTGAAATTGAGCTCAGGAGTGTTGCTGTATTGTACAACAGCGACTTTATCTTTTCCTTGGTCCAGGTCAAAGCTGTCAACCATTTTTGCAACAAATTCCCGTATAGCAGAGAATCTGCTCCCGACATCATCAGATCCATCAATGAGAAAGACAATGTCTCTAGTCATGCTGGACCTTGAACCTAGAAAACAATCACATGATTATGTAATCATATGATTTGACGGAAATGGGATAACCACTGAACTGGAATGTAGTTTGTATGGTTATCACACATAGTATTATTAATACTTATTGTCACTCACCTACACCAGTGCTGGATGTGCCTTTGTGAGATGCAATGGCGGAGAGCAACTGCTCACTCAAAAGAGGGAAGTCAGACTTCTCCTTGATAAAATACTGTTCCATTGAACTTTGTGCCAATTGATCCATCTCCTGTCTGTCTGCTTTCTTTACCCAGACACTGAAAAGAACAATTCCAGCCTTTCTCAGTCTGTCCACTGGACCAAAGATGTCGTCTTCTGACTTTCTACCTCTTAAGAGAATCAGTATCTGCGGGACTCCCTGCTGGGCTCTGCTTCCAGATGAAGCAGACAACACGTTGCTCTTCACATAATCAAGAGCTCCACCGGTGTTCGTGGTGACACCTCCTCTCAGTTTGACATTATTTAAATGACTCATGATGTTGTCTTTCAGTGAGTATGTGTTCAGGTGGAAATCAGCAGTGGGCTCTGTGCTGTATTGAATCAAAGCAACTTGTACTTTGCTGGGACCAATTTCCAATGGCTTTACAAAATCTCTGACAAAATCCAAAATAGTTTTTTCACTCGCTCGCATTTCATCAGATCCCTCCAGGAGAAAAACAATATCTGCACTCTGAAGTTCTAATTTTGCAATTGTGGAAGTGTCTGAAATGGATACAAACAAACATTTTACAACACTACATCTTTACTGTTGAAAGAAACATTTTTAATATACCTGTGATATATAAAAATACAACTTTTAGGTTTACATCTCTAAAATGTTAAAGCGCAATTTAATAGTCCCCCTTCTTACCAATAATGGTTGGGAATTCAGTTGTTTCTTGCGTGCCCCTCAATGTTGCTTCCACTGATGAATGTATGCTTTGCAGGTTGTTAAAGTTTGTCACAGGGAAAAAATATGCTGGTGTGACAGAGATGGTTTGCATTTCCAATGTATCAGAATTCTTTGTTCCAAAACTAAAAGTTTTTATGCCATTTTCTTTGAGTGACTGTGCTGGTCCTCTGACATCATCCCCTGATCGCCCACCACTGAACACATACAGATACTGAGGGACTGATTCTGCATGTCTGCCTCCGACTGAAGCAGCAAAGACGTTGTCTCTGACAAAAGACAGTGCTTTGCCAATATTGAGGGGTCGTCCCAACTTGTGCCTCATTGTCCGAATGGAACTGAGCACATCATTCTTGGATGCATAGGAGTTCAAGTAGAAATTGACTGTGGCATCACGGCTGTATTGTACAAAAGCCACTTGATCTCTGTTGTCCCCAAGATTTAAACTTTCAACAGTTTTTTCTACAAAAGCTCGAATCTCTTCAAAGCCATTTCGTGAGTCATATGATCCATCAACAAGAAACACAACATCGTTTTTCTTGGAATCTGCAACAAAGATGACAAATGTGGAAACACAGGCAACGCGATTTTCTGCATGTAACAGGTTAGCAGCTCCGATTACAGTCAACTATGATTCCTTTTCTATTTTATTTACTAAACTGTGTTTTTAGTGAAAAGGTAGAAACTGTTAATCTTACCAAAACCCTTAGCCGGAGCAGTTTGCTCCGTATGGGGGGAAGCCTCCTTTAACAATGATAATATATTCCGTGCAGCAGAAGGAAGCTCCTCATAATCAGAGAGAGAGAGGGAGTACTTGGGTTCATGAGCTATTGTCTGAAGCTCTAGGGTGTCTGCATCAGTTGTTCCAATGGTAATTGGGATGACACCAATCTCTCTCAGCATTCTCACTGAGGTTCTTATGTCATCTCCAGATCTTCCACCACTCACAAGTATGAGTATCTGTGGAACTCCCTCCTGGAGTCTACTTCCCGACTCTGGAGTAAAGACATGTTCCCTCACATACTTCAGAGCTGCTCCAATGTTGTGAGGAGAACCACCTTTATGATTTAGACGTCTTACTCCATCAAGCGCATCCTCCTCTGCTGAGTAATGTCTCAGGTCAAAATTCATTTCTGCCGTGTTACTGTACTGAACCACAGCCACACGATCTTTGTTTGGGTCGACGTTTAGGTCTGCCACCACTCTCTGCACAAATTCTTTAATATCCTGGAAGCTTTGCTGAGAATCATCAGAACCATCAACCAAAAATACAACATCTCTTCTGCTGGGATCTGTAATCACAGGAGCATTTAAAGAAACCGGTTGATGATTGAATTTGTGATGAAAAGTGCTTTATAACTGCAAATGTTTAATAATCCTCCATCTATAATTGTCTGTATAAGCCTATAACAGTTCAAAAGACCAAAATCAGAACGTTTGGTGTGTTTAGCTACTTCTAATGAAATGGTCCAAACAGGTGAATCTCAAGTATATGTTATTGTGAGAAGCAAAGCCCAATAATAATGCTATGTTTCTACAGGAATTGATTAAAAATCAACCTTTTACTGCAAAATAAGCTAATCTCGTTTTCTTTTGTCTAAATAAACTAAAATGTTTTGTTCCCACTGTTCACTTCACAGTCCAATGTTTATGTGATCTGACGGCCAATGGATCCAGCAGACACAAATAGGTACAAGTCTGTAACGCTTTGTAAAAGTGAATGATCTACATAAGGCTGACAATGCACGGTGCATGCTGTGCCTTGTCTTGTCTTACCATGTGATCCTGTTGTGAGAGCAGGAGGTACACCCGTCTTGGTGGCAGCAAATATCTTTTGTTCAATTCCTAAAAGATCACTGGAATCTGCTGCAAAGAAAGCCCGACTGGACTCCTGTGAAATAGTCTGAATGTCAAGGGTATCTGCGTTGTTTGTCCCGACCACAAACACCATCACACCAATTCCTTTCAACTGTTCTACCGCATTTCTGACATCATCACTGGAGCGTCCACCAGTGAAGAGAACCAATATCTGAGGAACACCCTGTTGATGTCGACTTCCAGAAGAGGCTGTGAAAACATGATCCTTGACATACTGGAGGGCTGCACCAGTATTGAGGGGTTTGCCTCCTTTATGCATCAGACTTTGCACTTTGGCCACAACATTTTGCTGAGTTGTGTATGTGTTCAGAAGAAATTCAACAGAAGGTTCCCTGCTGTATTGCACGACTGAGACGCGGTCGTTGCTCTCGTCCACATTTAGTTTCGCTAGCATCCTCTCAACAAAGCCAAGCATTGGCTGAAATTCATTTTGCATTTCATCCGAAGAATCCAGTAAGAATACAATATCACGCTGAATGGATTCATTTTGGTCTGCAGATCCTTTCACAAACACAAAGATAATGCTCAGTTATTTTCACATTAAGTTATGATAGATAGATAGATAGATAGATAGATAGATAGATAGATAGATAGATAGATAGATATAGATAGATAGATAGATAGATAGATAGATAGATAGATAGATAGATAGTCTTACCTAATACATTATGCGGTTTTAGTCTTGGCTGCTGTCGAGGCACCCTTTTCACAAATGACACAAGTTGTTGATGGATGTTCCCAATATCATCAAATTGAGGCACAGAAAAAGCATAGGAAGGATTATGTGCAATCACTTGGAGCTCCAGTATGTCTGCACTTCTTGTTCCAATACAGAAAGGAACAATTTGTTCCTGTTTTAGAGCCACTGCTGCACTTGCAACATCATCTCCAGATCTTCCGCCAGTCAACAGAATCAATATCTGAGGGATACCTTCTTGATGCCGACTCCCGGAGGAGTCAGTAAAAGCATTTTTTCTCACATACTCTAGAGCTGCGCCTGTGTTGAGCGGACTCCCCCCTTTGTGGGTCAACTCCTGGAGAGCATTGATGACTTCTTCTTTTTCCATGTAAGTGTTTAAATTGAAATGTGTCCGTGGATCGCTGCTATACTGGACCACAGAAACACGATCTTTGTTCTCACCAATACTGAGTGTTTGTACCACTCTTTGCACAACAGTTTTCATTGCTGGGAAATCTCTCTGTGTGCTTTCTGACCCATCCAATAGAAAGACTATGTCTCTCTGTGGGGACTCTAATTCAACTAGAAAAGAACAGGAAAACCTTGTTTAATAACTAGTCAATCAGGCAGTGTTGCAATAATTACACTTAGAAGGTTGGTAAAGACAGAGTAATTGTAATGCAATCTAACTACTGCAAGCAAGGTGTTAGATGCCAGAAGAAGAGAAAAGAAACTTTGAGGAAAACTACAAGACGCATATTCCTCTTTCACAAATGAAAGAAGGAGAAAGCTGATAAAAACGATTTCAGTGTTCTGAAATTCTGAGTATTCATCAATGATGTCATTATCATTGGCTCAAGTAAGAGCTTAAGAATAGTTGAAAGAAATGACATTTGATATTTGGCTGTCACAAAAGACTCTCCACAAAAGGATGATAGCAGAAAAACAAAAAGCATCATCAGCGAGTGGAGATAGTTTGAGGAACTTGAAACTGATTGACCGGTATTCATCGGAGAAGGATGCAGTTTCATTTCAGATCAAACTATGAAAGACCTGTAGTAAAGCAGGAGTATGATCCAACCAAGAATCAGGGACACTTCTTACCTACAACAGTAGGGGGCTCAATTGGTGTTTTCGACTGGAGAAATGCAGCAATCTCAGGCTGAATGGACAAAAGTTCACCAAAGACAGGCAGGTTGAAAAGGAATCTGGATGAAAAGGCAATTCTTTGGAGCTCCTGTTGTTTAGCATCTTTCATTCCGATGGCAAAAGACAGAACACCAGTTTGTTTTAGGTCTGATGCAGCTCTGGTCACATCATCATTGGATTTGCCTCCAGTAAGTAAAAACAAAATCTGAGGGACATCGTCTAGTCTTCTACTACCGGATGAATCCGTGAAAACATGGTCTCGCACAAACTGTAGAGCAGCCCCGGTGTTCCGAGGTCTTCCTCCTTTATGGCGAAGACTTCTCACAGCGTAGATGATGGCCTTTTTGGATCTGTGAGTTTTTAGGTCGAAGTAAACTGTTGCGTTGTTGCTATACAATACAACTGCCACTCGAACCTTATCTTCATCAAAGTCTAGCTCTTCGGCCGTTCTTCTGATGAATTCTCGAAAAGCAGGAAGTCCGTTCCTGGACCCATCTGAACCATCAAGGAGAAACACTATGTCCCTCTTTTCGCTCCCTGCATCAACAAGATGATGTGTTGAAAGAAAGAAAGAATTCACGGACTGCACTTTAAAGACATTTGTAGACTCATTCATGAGAAAGAAAAAGTGAGAAGCTCAGACAAAAAGAAAAAACTGAGCCCCAAAAAGAGATGACCTGTAGAACTGCCAAAGAACCATCTTTTAGTCTAAAAGATGTGTGACATATGGCGATTCATCTTCAAAGGAACATTAAAGCAAATAATTAGAAAGAAGTTAAGAAGAGACTTGTAGTCAGTAGATGTTGAGAAAATAATAATAATAATTTAAAAAAAAACATTTCTCAAAAAAGAATACATCTATAAATATCATGCAATTGAATGATGCACCAAATAAGTAATTATTCATCTTACAATCAATTAAAAGTAATACTAAGTAATTCTGTACTCTAATTTTAGGCATGAAATTGGATTCAAGGTGGAATCTTACCTACTAAATCCGAGATTCCAGTCTCTGTTTCCTGAGTTCCTTTGTTTATGTTGAGTGTAGCAACGATTTGTGATTGGATTGAGGGCAACTTTGAGAAACTAGTGACCTTGAATGTAAAACCAGGTTTGAAGGCAATTGTTTCCAGCTCTGAAAGACTGGCATCTCCAACTCCAACTCCCACTGACACAATTTCATGCTCTTTAAGAGCATAGGCTGGGCCTCTTACATTATCAGTAGATGGTTTGCTACTTAGAACAATTAACATTTGGGGAACTCCTTCCAGTCTTCTACTGCCCCTGGAGGAAGTGAAGACACTGTGCCTCACAAACTGGAGAGCTTCCCCAATGTTAAGGCGCCTTCCACCCCTGTGCCTTACATTTTCAATGGCATTTAGGATGTCAGTCTTTGTCTTGTGAGAATTTAGATAAAAGCTGACCTCTGGGTTATCAGCAAACTGAACAACAGATACCCTGTCTTGGCCCACGCTGACAGAGATGCTTTCCACTATGCTCTTAATAAAGAGTTTTATATCTGGGAATCCATCTCGTGTGTTATCAGAGCCATCCAGTAGGAACACAAAATCTCTTTTTACAGCATCACTTTGTTCTAAGACATAAATAAGAGACAGTCATCATGATGCAGCATAAAAACAGCCATCAAAACAGCAACATGCGATTAAGAATCTAGATTTGTCTTACCTTGCTGCAGCACAACGGTAAGCTCTTCCCTGGGGAGGCTCACGTAGTTATTGAGCTTTTGTGGTACGGTGCTAAGCTCACTGAATTCCTTCACATTGAAGGCAAAGGAAGGGTTGTGTGAAATGTCCTGAATCTGCCTTGGGTCTGCATCCTTGACACCAACACCAAATGGTACGACTCCCTCCGTCTTCAGTTCACCAGCAGGCTCCTTCACATTGTCCCTGGACCTGCCTCCAGTCAAAACGATTAGAAACTGAGGGACGTTTCGCTTAGCTCGGCTGCCGTTCGCTTCAGACATGACGGTGTCCTTCATGAATCTTAGAGCAGCACCTGTATTGAGACTACGTCCACCAGCGGGAGCCAATGAGTTGACAGCTCTTATCACCTCCTCTTTGTTTTGATAAGTGTTTAGGAAAAAACTTGCTGTTGGCCTCTCACTATGTTGAACCACTGAAATCCTTACCCTGTCTTGCGCAATGTCAAGTGGTTCAATTACTTTAATTATAAAATCCCGGACGTAGGCGAAGTCTGCTCGAACATTGTCTGTGCCGTCAATGAGGAAGGCAACATCCCTTTCCATTCCCGGAACAGTAACTAGGGGAGAACAAAATTAACTGTTACCAAAGAAGCTTTTCATTATAGTTTTATATTCTGACATTGCATTCATGTCATTTATCTAAACATTTATTATATTGAAAGAGACTCACCAGTTTCTTCTGTTACCTCTGTATAGGTCAGATCTGTATCGCCAACCACTGTTATCAACTTTGGCATGATCACTTCTGCCATAGCTGGTAAAGAAGAGAAGCTCCTTCCATGATAAGCCAAATCTTCAACAAAGGCCACTGATCTCAGGAGGGTTTCATCTGCTTGTCCGGAACTGACCGTGAAGGTCAAAACTTTTTCCAGAGCCACCTTATCAGCTACGTTCTTGACCTCATCCTGGGATGGACCACCTGTGATCAGAACCAACACCTGCTGGACTGCTTGCCTCCTGCGTGACCCAACTGAGGGCAAAAACATTTTGGCGAGGGCATGGTTCATGGCAGCTCCTGTATTCAAAACCGAGCCTCCAGTCAGCCTGAGTTGAGAGATTTTTTTCACAACATCTTCTCTGTTGGTGTAGCTGTTCAGATAGAATTCAATTTTTGGATCTCTAGCATACTGCACGAGGCCAATCCGGACCCTATCAGGGCGTACATCCAACTGGTTGACCACATTGATCATGAAGTCTCTCACATAGGGCCAGTTAGTATTGCCAATGTAGTTTGAACCATCCACAAGGAAGACAATGTCTCTGATCACTCTTTGAGTGTGCACTGTGGTTATCTCCACCACTGGGGGGAAAAGCACAAGAAACAAAGAATCACTCATTTGTAATACGATGTCCCATGTTTAACACCAATTGAGTGTAAATGATAAAGTGTTGCTAATATCTAAACAGGATATATATCATTTGGTTAAGAAATGTTGAATCCGGCTCAACTTTTGCTGCAAAAACATCCTGTAGTGTTTAGTGGTGGACATTTATACTTGCATCATTATCATCAGCAAATGTCTACCACTCTGTCAATGCATTGCAAGACATCACCACTGTGTAACTTTCAAAATTGCAAAGCTAATCTTCTAATTTACTGTGTGTATGTTACATTAATTACCAAATTTGTTGTTTTGACAACCAATCGGTCCAAAATGTCACTTATGTGTTCAGTTGGGTCGAATCCAATCAGCCATTTCACACATCAAAGAGAATTTACGATTTTAATGGACCTTGAATTTTCCTTGAAATGTATGAGATATGATTGGAATACGACACCTGGCTCTGTGGGTACTTCAGTCACAACCACCCCAGCTAGAGTGGATAGTGCAGCGATGATTGGATCTGGGATGGGTGGGCGAAGCAGTCCACGGAAGTCCCTCAGCATGAACACGATGCTCTCGGTGAAGGCAATCTGCTTCAGTTCCTGCTCGTCAGCAGCCTTGGAGCCTGCTGCCAGGGTCAGGACACCCATTTTTTGCAATTCCCTGGCAGGTGTTTCCACACTGTCACTGGACTTTTTACTGGTCAACAGCAGTAAAAGTTGCGGTATCCCCTGTTGAATACGACTGCCCTTCTCTGGGACTATCATTCGGGTTCGCACAAAGTCCAAAGCTGCTCCGATATTGACACTCTGTCCAGGTCTTGGTTTGATGGAGCCCAAGCCGGCAATCAAGGCATCTCTGGATCCATGGGAGTTGAGATCAAGCTCGAGGCGAGGGTTATTGCTGAACATAGCCACGCCCACTTGAACATCATCGGGACCAATTGGCATGCGGTCGATAAACCGCTTGATGAATTCGCGCACAGAGTTGATTAGCGTTGCACCCATGGTACTGTCGATAAGGAAAATGATGTCTCGTTTTCCAACTACCAAGACTGAAAAGAAAGGAAAAATTCCACATGAATGAGAATAAAAACAAAGTTTTAGCCAATAAATGTTAATAAATCTGTGAATATTGAGTTAACATATGCTACCAAGGATTTTCTGTCATAAGATCTATATTTGGTATTTGTATTCAATCCATCAGGATGTTTGTTACCTAATACAGACATACTAGCAAAAAAAAGCAATGCCTTCTACATGTTTCATCATGTAAATGTATTTATTTGATGGCGTAATTGTTTTGGTATAAACAGTTATGCTTGAAATAAGAATATAAACTCTCCATAATGAATCACCGAATTTAAATGTCTTTTAATTTAAATTTTAAAAATATTCCAGCTCAGAACACAGAGTTCTTAATTCTCACTTGAACTTTTTTATTACCACCCGTCAAAAGCTCCAATCGCAATTGAAAATAAACCAATTTAATGTTAAGCACAAACATATCTTACCTTGTACAATAAATTATATGAATTATGAGTTCATGCAATTGATTTATTCCCGTTTCAAAACCACATTGCCCCATCAACATTTACAGAGAAGCTACATACCTTCTGTGAAGTCAGTATGAACAATAATGGTGCGCTGGACCACCCCGTTAATGTATGGGAGCAGCTGGTCACCCATGTTTGCCACTGCTCTGAAATCAGGGGCCAACAGGACAAAACTTTTGTCTGTAGCTACTACTTCCAGATCTGCAGTGGCGGTGTCACCAATCGTCACGCCGAACGTGATGACGCCAGCCCTCTTAAGGGCCCGGTCACCAGCACCAGTGTCGTCTGTGGTTGGCCCAGCACTTATAACCAGCAACATCTGGGGCACCCCCTCATCTGCCCTGCCCCCTGCTGATTCGCTCAATAGGCTCTCGGCCACTTCCTCCAAGGCAGCCCCAAGGTTAGATTCGTCGCCCCCTGAGTAGGCAAGGCCCTTCACGGCTTCCAGGACTGACGATTTGCTCTCATAGCTATTTAGATAGAACTTTATCTCTGGGTTGGAGTTGTATAGGGCCAAGGCCACCCGAATGGTGTCCCTGCCCACATCAAGGCGCTCAATGATTCTCAAAACCAAGTCACGCACAAAGGGGAAGTTCGCCGCTCCAACGTTCTGTGATCCATCAATTAAGATTACTAGGTCGGCTGAATCTTGTGCTTTAAGGAGAGAAAGAGAGAACACAACAAAATGGAACTTGTGAAAGCGTTAACATGGTGGGACAGAGAGAAAGAATTAAATCAGAGAACTCGTGCTAGCATGTCAACGTCAAGTGATGTTCAGAGTGAACAAATAATCACAACAGTGAAAAACACATCATACTGCATGTAGGCTGAACCAGGGAGACTCCCTGAAGTGATTCTGAGTTGTTTTCCTAGGATTGCTGTAAAATGTAATGTGCAATGTCATTGAATTAAGTTACAGTTGTAAGTAGTGTGGTGTTTTGTATGAACCTCTAATTATACAATGATTTAAAAGCATTTTTTCGTAGGTATAAGCAATGTAACAGCTTAGTAACGCAGAGGCAGATTAGCACTCTGGCACAATATAAAACCAATGCAATCAAACATAAATATAGATTTTACAGGAATTTTGACAAATAGCTAAAGGAAGTTTCACTGTGACTGAAGGACTTGTCCTTCGTATGAGCTCCACTGAGTTCAGCCATCCCATGCAGACTCTTGTTACAGACCTCAGATAAAGTGACCGGTCATGACCCTGTGGTCCATCCTTGGTGCTGACAGTTTACTGTACTGGAGAATGTTAATACTGGACTCTTCTTCTTCTCAGTCAATATAATGGACATGATTTATAGAAATCTGCGTATAAGAGCATTCTCCAAGTACTTCTTCTGTAGCAGTGTCAAAGATGGATCCAGGCAGGTTCATCACTGTTTCAAATACACAATATTGCATATATATTTCACACAAATAGACATTGTGACTGATAAAGACAACATACATATGCAAGACATATAAGCAGTGGTGCGTGGTTAGCTATTGTTAAAAGCTCATTGATTTTGAGTGAGTTTTATTAAGAGTATTCATCTTTGAGATCATCCTTTTCTTAAAAGAACGTTTTAATCTAAGATGTCGTTAAATCCATTTTACCAGTTCATTCTGCTGCTGTGTCTAAATGTGTCCTCTCACCTACAGCTGTAGAAATGTCTGTCTAAAAGCTGGAGTGAGATTATTGCTGATACCAACCAGCTTTATTAATTATCAGTTTTAACAGTGTCTCGGGAAGAATATTCATAATGCTTCAAATATGATTTACTGACTCCACATTTGATGTGACCTTACACAGCATATATGTCCCTGTATAACAACGTGAACACTCTAAGATGCAGAAGGTGTTTCAATCACATGCAAGTCCTACTCTGATTTGTAAAGTATTAGGGGTACAGTGAATGTGCTAAGACAAACCATGTGATGTTAATTCTGTAGGTGGGTAGTGAAAGGTTATTGTGGTTAAAAAAAAACATGTTATAATGTGTTAATGATAAATTCCAGACGTGACCACATATGCAGCATCTTCCGCTTGCACATGTTCACATATTAGTATAGTAGTGACACTGGTCCCATTTCATTACCTGTCCCTCCTCCAGCCACAGGGGCCTCATTTGCCACCGGAGCCCCCCATGACTGGGCCACTGCGCCGCAAAGACCCACTACTAAATCTTGGGTTATGTCCCGCAAGGAGAGGAATGAATCTACACTGAAAACATGAGTGTCATGAGGCCGACTAGCCATCTCCCTGAGCTCCGACTCCACTGCATCCAGAACTCCAACTGCAAACACCTCCACGCCTGCCATCCGCAGGACCTGAGCCGGCTCCACCACGTCATCCTGGGATCGCCCGTCTGTTAGCACCACCACCACCTGCGCCACGCCTTCAGCAGCACGGCTGCCCGATGCCGTGTTCAAGTGTGTACGTATCAAGAATTCCAGGCCCAGGCCAGTGCGGGTTCCCCCACCACGATAAGACATATGCTTGATGTGTGCCAGGACACCCGGTGTTGTTGGGTAGCTGTTGAGCTGGAACTCAGTCTCAGGCCTGGTATTGTACTGCACGAGGGCAAATTTAAACCTGTCCTCTCCAACCTGGTGCAGCGATTGTATCAAGGTGTATAGAAAATGTCTGACATGCTCATAGTTCTCCTTTCCAATACTCCAAGATGAATCCACTAGAAAGTATACATCTGCTGCCAACCCTTGTGCACAATCTTCAAAAGAGAGTGTGTAGAGGACAGAATCAAAGACCAGAGGAAAAGATGCTTCGCGTTTGATACCAAAACATTGTTTTAGTACCAAAACATGAATATAACTGTCATAGTTTTACATGAAATTCTAACTTTGACAGAATCATTCTGCTTTGTTTATCAAAAGCATCCGACTGGACTTGGAACTGCGCTTCTGGAATCTCATTTAAATGTTTCTTTCTCACTGAGATAAACCGTTTTTTAAATAGCATTTAATATTAAAGTAATCAATCTATTAACTTCACCACCAATGCTCATTGGAGGGAAGAAGAAAAAATGACATTCCATACATTGTAAATGTTTTTGTTTAGTTTGAATAAGCGTAAATTCAATATTTAAGCAGTTGTAGATGCAGATTAAATATTTTACCGACACATTCATATCCTACTGAGCTTTTCTGAATAGAGAGAGATCCTGTGCAAAAAGATCGCACTGCTGAGATTAACTTGGTTCGACTTACCTTCCTGAGCATCGAGTTTTGGGAGGAATCCTGCGAACAGGACGCCCAGAAGCGCACAGAACGGTAACAACCGGTGCCGCCTCATCTTCAGAGGAGAGAAAGGCCACGCCTGTGAAAAGAAAAACAAACAAAATGACATACAAACTCGTCCTGCTTTAAGGTTTTCAACTTATTTTCACATGGAGTTTGGGCTGTTGGCGCAGTTTGGTTACGTTTCTCTTGTAGGGATTTTCCCCTTTTGGAATGAAACAATGCACTCACAACATTGCATTAGCTTTCATATTTAGCCAAGAGTGAAACATTTAATCTTCCACACAACACATAAGAGAAACATGAGCAGTGTAACTGCTGCAGAGTGAAAACAACTGAGTTGCCTAATAAACCATTTCACTACATCACATTATCACCAGGCAGAGGAGAGCTTGTTCCCCTTGTCCAAATTCCAAGACGATGATGAACACGTCAAAAAGGTGCCATTTCAAAACCTGACCTCATAATTGTTTAAATCCTTATTTTAACCTTATTTTAACCCTTTCAGGCCCACAGCCTGTTTGATCTGAGGACATCAGTGAAGACCCGGGAGCCACAGCGGTGGTACTGATCAGAACCACATGTTAAAACGACCAGCCAGTGTGCCGTAGTAATTAACTCTGCTCCCCACGGACTGAACTTTCCACCTCACAAAATAAGTGTTGCCTTGTTGGAGTCCTGTTTGACAGCAGGGGGGGGGGTGTACAGTCAGGGCGTCAAGTTGAGAAACGAAATCAAACCTTCTGCTTTTAGCTATTTATCCTCGTAGGAAATCTTCCAAATCAAATTGAATCAAATAATATAACCTCAGCTGTGTTTGCCAGCACGGAATTGTTTTTAAAACAAAGTTGTTCATTCACGACTTGCTATCAATACCTGATGCCAAATCATTCTCAAAGTGTAAACACACACACACACACACACACACACGCAGACACACACACAATCGTGATTGTTCCTTAGCCCAGAGAGAAGCGATGGGGTTGTCGTCACCAATTTTCACTTTCTTTGTCTCAACTCACACCAGTCCTCACCAAGTCCTGGAGCACTCACATGCACAGCAGCTAATCTGTAACATCTGAGAGCTCCTGAGGTGACTCCGTGGATCCAGCAGCTCGTTAACGCTGCCTGAGCTGGAGAACTCGTGCATTTTAACACACTGACGCAAACCGAAAACTGTAAAACTGCAATGTGAGAAAAAACAAATGCCACCCACATCCACCAAAAAACCTCCAGCTGTGATCTGGCAGACGTGTCATTCTGTAATCAGGGTTTCACCAACGCAAATAAACAAAGACTTATAAAAGGGATTCTGAGAAGTAAAACGTAGTGAGATGGTAAACACAGCCTGTAAACGGTGAAATCCTCCCCATTGGGCTGAAATGATGGAAAGTAACGGTTATAAGTCCTGGAGTCGGTTCCTCTGAGCTCAGGAGGGAGGGACGGAAAGTGGTGTTTGCATCATTGCTCCCAAATGAGTGTGTCTACTTTATTTGAACTGAAGGAGCTTTTTCTACAGTGTACAATGTCCCGTTCATCTGTTGTCAGGAGCTTCTTCAATGGAACATAGAGTCACAGGCAGTTTGTGTAAAGTGGAGAAGATGTTAACGTCATGTTGAGTCTTTAACTCAATGTTTGTGTCTTTAAACACCATATTTAAATCTGTGGATTTACTCATTTGTTGTCGTTTTACCCAAAATAACACACTCCCATACAACCACTGTCCTATGTTTGGCCGCTGAGCAGTTGGAGGTTTAGGATCTTGCTCAAGGGCACCAACCCACACAGAGCCTCACACCAGCAACCTTCCAAGCATAAGTCTGCTTCTCTGGGTCTGTGTTATGCTCCCTGCTGTGCCCCATCAAAAATCATCAGTATTGTCAATACAAAAATACTAATATTCTACTATTTAAGAGGTTTTTCAACTATGAATCAAGTTCATCATTACAATGACTTCAAATTAAAAGAAACAGGGAGGTATTTGTCTCACTCAGATGAATAATGAACAGTAGACATGGTTTAAGTTTTTAATGCAACACTATATTTGCTGTGTTCAGTGTTTATGCAACAGGAGAAAGAAAGTCTGCAAGTGGCAGAGTAACAGTGAATTTGTATATGAGTTGTGTGATCATCAAAATACTCTGAATGAACAACAACATCATTTTAGGAATGTTGAAAAAACTGTTAAAGTCTGAGAGATATAAACAAACTGCAAATGATGGAGGGGGCAGATGCAGAGTCTTGTCGTGGCTGAATATTACTGTCAAACTTACCGAACATGAACTGGTCATAAATTCCATTATTATCTAGATATTCATTGATAATCCCTCAATTATAAAACACATGCATTTTGCAGAAACCATTTTAACAAAGTAAGGAAAGTTGAACAGTATATTCTTTGACCAGAATCCACTTTGGCATATAAATAAGTATATTTTCCCCTGCATTTCCACGACATGCTGTCACAGGCCCCAAATGACCCAGCTCCTTCACTTCAGGATCCTGTAAACTCCCCCGGACAGTGGAGCAGATGTTTGTGTTCTCCACTCGTGCTCACGTGACTCCAGGTCACTCAGGAGCCACTTTACTGCTACGTTGGCCAGGCCCGGCCGCGCAGTGTGTCAACACCACGGTTTCCCTTCGCCGCCACAGAGGAAAACAGAGCAGCACAGTGGACTCCTGTTTCCCCTCGTTCAAGCATCCAAGCATCCAAAACAACGGCAGCCGGGGGAATTGCACTACAGACTGAATTCAGGGTGAAAGTGAGTGAACTGTCTGCTTTAATGCAAACAAATTGAATATCTAACTCATTCAATTTGACATATTATCACCAAAAGAAACCTGTCAGCCTCATGTTGATCTGTGGAATCTTTTGGTCTTAACTATCTGCTGAGGGACATTTACATTAATATCAGGACAGGGGGGGGGGCACAGATAACAGCATCATGTGGTGGAAGCAGTTGGACTGAACCATTTATCTTCCATAAAACCAAAACAATGATAAAAGGGTTCAATAAGGAATGCCTTCAATATCTGTGGGGTCATGCCTGTGTGTGACCTCTCTCACATTACATAGTGTCACTTAATCCTGATTAATAAATGAATGAAGTTATCAATGATCAAGTTATTATTGTAGCTTTAACATGAAGGTAATTGATGCTACAATGGGTGACATGCTCACTATTTACTTATGAATGAGCTCAATCTGCCCTCTAGTGTAAATTAACAATATTGATCAGCAACTTTAAACAATAATTTACTTCTCAGCTCAAACCCTCAGCACCAAACATCTGCATGTGTCGGCATGTGTTTGCTGTTACTGAGTCTTTTTGGTCTCTGCTTCTGATGGATGGCCATTTTAAAATATATTTTTTTCAACAATATAGGGTTTTTAGAAAGCTATAAAACTGTATTCATATAGATCCAACTCAAAGTGCTTCACCCATTCACAGACAAACATCAGGGGAGGATCCTGGGTTCAGCATCTTGCCCAACGACACCTGGTGATGTAGACTGGAGGAGCCGGGGATCGAACCACCTTCTGGTGAGTGGATGACCGTCTCTGCTCCTGAGCCACAGCCGCCCAAACAAACATGAAACCTCCAGGAGCTCAATGTTGGGTTTGGCCTGTTTCCACACATGTGCAATATCATCATCATCAACCTGAGTCAAAGATGAGGAGCCATTTTTATCTTTTAGTTTTTTCCCTTAAGCTCCAAACGCTGGTGCCCATGAGCAAACTGGAGCATGTTGGCAGCTGGACCTCACACACTCATTTATAGAAGACCACACACTAACACGCACACACACACACACACACACACACACACTAAGCAGCACACGCTTCCATCAGCTTCACTGGCAGATTGTCATATTACTAACTGCACGTTCACCCACTGCAGGTCAGATCAATCAATCAAGCAAATACTTAAAGCAGATATAATCTACAGTTCTGTATATTGGATCACATGATTACTGAGCCTATCAATGAATGCAGCCGCCTCCAGGGACACGCCCACTGAGAATGAATCAGCAGAACTCTGCAGCCTCCCTCACTTATGCTCCAGAATCCATCAGCTCATTGATTTTTTTGCTTTGTTTCATTTGTTTGGTCAGCATTGTTCCCACTGAAGAAGCCCCCCCCCCTCCCCCGGGCCTCGTTAAGAAGCCTAATAAAGTTAACGAGGGAGCTGGTGAACATGCTGCAGCAGTTAGTGACCAACGAGCCAGATATCTCCTCCATCAGCTCAACATGGAGTGAATGTCGGACGTTTAGTCAATCAATTAATTGTTTTTGTGTGTGCGCAAGAAATCTCACTTTTCAAACTGTTGACAGAGATGAGTGAGATGAGTGAGACAGTAAAGGATGCGGCTGTGGAGCTGCTTCAGGCTGTGAGACGGCTCCACACTGCCCCTCGCTGGCTTCATGCAGTCAGGGCTTCAAACTCTATTTGAGACTTAGATATATAAATCCTCTGCATGCAGGAATCTATTACGAGACTGTTTCAGGCTGAAACGAGGCGACGGGCCATATGTGGCACACGTTAGAGGAAGGTGGAGGATGGAGTTAAGAGTGGGGGGTGGGGGGGGGGTGGAGTGGGCAGGCGGTTCCACACAGCTGATGTGTATTAGCACATCTGACACCCAGCAGATGTTTGCTCAAGAACAATGGCCAATAAGGGAAATGTGGCTGAGTTCAAATGTTCAGCTTGACCCTTGTGCAGTATTAGTTATAATAAAAGCAACACATGACAAAACCGCTTGTAGGAAGGAACTGGATATTCATCGTTCACAGCTGAGTGGGATCAGTTAGTAAGATGAGGTCATTTCAGAGAATAGGGTGAACTTTATTTTCTCGAGACCTTGGAGTTGGCTCCAGAAATTGACTCTCCCACAAGAACACGGTGCCCTGACCTCCAACCTGTGCATAGTTCTGCAATTGTCTATGGACCTCTGTTTAAAAAAAAAGTTCAAACCTAGCAGACATCTGTGCTGCATCAGAGGGAAAAAAGAAAAGAGCTGGAGCGAGTGGACGGGCCATAAAACATAAGAATCCTGATTAATGCTGCTTCTCCTGAAACCCTGAGAGTCATGGCGGTGGATCTCTGCCAGCGAGAGCTCAGATGTTCCGAGAGGAGCTGCGTTGTCCTGAAGCTCGTAGTAAATTATGTGTAAATACTTCAGATAAAACTAAATCTGGAGCGCACACCAAGATTCCCTTCTGCTCTTGACCAGGGGCCAAGCTCTTCCCTTCTGTGTCTTAGCAACCGATTTCATGCAAACACAAAACTATGTGGAAGAAGAAGCTCAGGGAGAATTATTAATAATGGGAAATGTCCACTGTAATTTCATTATGTTGAGGAACAGAAGAATAAAACAACTTAATTTGTGCAGCAAATCCCAGATGCACACAGTGAAGATTCCTCTCGCTGCCTGGGCGGTTTTGTAGAAGAGGTGGAAGATTAATGATTTACACCTGGACCATTAAACCCTGCATCCCACCACTAACACACACACACACACACACACACAGTCCATCTATTTTGCCCACTGGTTTGAACCCCTTCTGGTTCTCCTGGTGCATCTGGCCCCTGGTATGGAAAAGACTCTCTTCGCACTTTTCCACTGCTGCACTCGTTTCTGAGGGTGTGGCTCTGGCTCCTGCTGCAGTGGAAACATCTACTCGTCCAGTTCCTCCTCTTTGCAGCTCTTGGGTTGCGGGTGTGTGGAGACTTTGCAAATTAACTGAATGATCGATTGAGTCACTGAAAGACTTCACACAAGAACCAGCTACTGAACAATGTGAAAGAATGGATTGTTCTCAGGTTCTACTTGTTGCTGCTCGCATCGAACAAGAGGCACACAGCTCCCACACTGATCTGGGGTCAGATCTCAAGAATGTCAAATACAAGAGTAGCATGGCAAAAACATATTGAGAGAGAAAAGGAGAGCAGGCACTCCTCTCCACTCACATGCAACATGACATTGCTGAGGACGCCTCCTTCAGCCTGGCTGCAGCTCACCTCCTGGACTCTCACCACTAAAGTACAGGCTTCAGCCACGCTGCTAAACGCATGCTGTCTGATATTCATGAGCTAGAATCATGCAACGCGGTAGTTATGACACCCATCATAGGCTCACGAGTTATGACTACAATCTAGAAAATTCAATTGTGCAAGAATCTTTCCGCAACTTTCTCCAAAATAGCAAACTTAGAAACTTACCCTGAGCTGAAGTAGTTGTGCTCCACTGTATTTGTTTTTTGGAGAAGAAAGAAAAAATCACTTATGTAAAATGCCTGCAAGCTGGACTCTTGGTCATTATCCTCCTGGTAAATTCCCCTCGCTGGCTTCTCCAGCACCTCCCGAGGGACGGTGGCTGAGCGGAGCAGTGATAAGGTCCCTGATTACAGAGGAAGGGGTCCTGAGTGAAGAGAAACGGCTGAGACAGAGAGAGACAGACACCCTTCCAGTCTCAAACCAGAGGAGCTGTGGTGCTGAGTTCAAGACTGGGATGGGACAAACTTCCAAACTCCTGGAGTGCTGCCACCTCTCTGCTCCTCCTCCCCCTTTCCCTAAAGAAAGGAAAAGAGAGAAAGAGAGGAGGGAGAGAGGAGGAGAGGGCGAGCAAGGGACTTAAAGGAGTAAATGAAAAGCAGACACATCGCCCTGTTTGGTCTGGACGTGAGCAGTGAGGAGGATGATGTCACAAACCTGGAGCAGGAGGGATTCCTTACCTTCTCCCATATAGAGCAAAGTCTCCCTCCACCTCTGACCAGCCCCTGTTCAAGCCTGTAGGTTGTGTTTGGATCTTATGTTGGTTTTAAAGAATATAAAGAAATTTACTATTGTTGGACAAATTATTCTGTATCCGTCAAACCAGAGTTGAGCAAAACCACATTATAATTTGATTATTTAGCATGAATCGGCAAAGCAGGTTAATCCTGAAGTTTGTTTGTAAACGTCGTCAGTTTACATCCCAGTGTCTCGCCAGCTGACAGATATGACGAGTTGTCCAGGGGCCATCTTGGAAACAAGTGACACCAGATAAAACAAAGTGAGCTCTTAAATCTCCCTCACAGGAATGTGAGAGACAGCGTTCTGGCCGAGGTTTGAAGATGTGAACGCTGCTGCAGGAGAAAGACAGCGCCACAAACTTGGTTGTTTATTGCAACTGCAAAAATGAAATGCGTCACAGCAAATGGGGCCTAGACCTGGAGTTGATTTTTACTGTTTTACTGTCTCCTCACAGAGGCACATTTTGCAGAATAAACAGATTAGACCAGATTAATGTGGATGAAGCAGATGGAATAAAACACACATCTTACTTCTTTGAGGTCCCAGCAAATTACAACGTTCTACAATGTTCAAAAATGTCAAAGTCCTTTTCAAGACATTTAGGTTTTAAAGCTGTAATAGGTTTTATTTGTGTTACTGAAATCCCACGTGTGCTGAACTCTGAAGAGCATTCCTGCTTCTCGACTGTTTGGACTTTGCATGAAGGAAATAGCACCAGCAGGAAGTATTTTCAGTGGAGAGACATCTGATAAAAGTACTGTACACATCCTACCCAGCACCAGACAGGGTTTCTCTGCCCTTTGATTGGCTTGCAATCTGTCCCCCCCACCCCCCCCGACCCACAAATGAGAAGATGATGGATGGTAATGAAAACAGAGATAAACTTCATGCAGCTGTCAATATCTCAGATTTAGTTGAACGCTGAGTTTGTATATATATGTTTTTAATTTACATGTAATATGCTTTGAATATAAGCAATGAACTACACAATTGTGTGCGTATCCAGAGACAGGAACACTCAGCAGCACTTTGCTCGGCTGCAGCCGGGCAGACGGAGGATTCCTGTAGTATTTATCTGACACTGAGTTAAAACAGACTTCCCTCCCAGAGGTCAGTGAGCCGTGTGGAACTCACTTCACTCCACCTCACGGCTGAGTGAAGTGAGGTTGAACGCTTCCCTCTCACATCAGGTGAAGTCACCGCTGGATTACACATCTGCACCGAGAACCTCATTTTATAAAATGCTATTTAATATTGTAGTTGTGTGCTTTGGCAACGAGAGAGAGAGAGAGATGGAGAAGGAGAGAGAGGGGGGAGGAGATAGAGAGAGAGAGAGAGGTAGGGAGACGGAGAGAGAGAGGAGGGGGGAGAAGGAGAGAGGGAGATAGAGAGAGGGAGAGAAACCATATGGAAGTATTTACAACACTGGTCCAAAGCATCGATGTTCTGTTGTCATTACACCACAAACATTTCCTGCAGTGTTGTGCTGGTGCCATAGCAACCGCTGCTGTAATGTCCACTGAGCTACAGGCTGCTCATCATGTTCAGATAGAAAAGATCTGATGACAGAATGTCTGAAATAAAGAGTGATTCCACGGCTTCTTTAAGAAAAAGGGTATTTGTCTCTTATACTCTGAACAATGTCAGTGGATTCGTCCCTTTTTGTGAAGAGAGATCAAAGCAGGAAGTGGACAGATCCTCTAGATCCACTTCTTCTTCTATCACTGGGCACATCTCAGCTTGTGATCGAGCACTAACTGAACACAGAGCCGTCACAATGGAAACCTTACGAGACCTCCGTGTGACCAGGACTGAGAACTGCTGGATGTTGACGTCCCACTCAGCCTGTTGCCTGAGACGTGGAGGTCGTGCAGAGCTCACATCTGTGGAGAAGGATTCTTTGAAGCGAGCCACCAAGGTGACTTCATGTGGGCGGATGAAAGTGCACTTTGCTTCCTGTGATGCTTATTCTTAGTCTTTTTAATAACTTTCAGCTTTCATAACACTGACGGGTCGACTGTGTGACACAGATGAGACCGATTCTTCAAAACCTGAATAAAAAGCCCTTTTTTCTCTCCTGCATGCAGATGATGTTTTGGGAGTGGTTGAAATGTGGAAATTATGAAGAGCGTAGAAAACGTATCCTTACACCCCGTGAACACTCAGTGTTTATTCTATTCTCAAATCAAAGCATGAGACTCCCCCCCACCACACAACTGAAGTATTCAACCCGGTTTCTGGAAGCTGCTTTTCTCGCCTGTGAAGTCGTTTCTGTTCGGAACAAACTGTTCACCGGCCAGTTTGGAGGAAAATGCACGTGTCGATTCCACCTACCTACTTATTTCCATTGGCGCAGAAGCAAATGCATGGGTGGAGATGCATGGACTGGCCCTGAGCTCACTCCCACCGTGCTGATGAGGAAAGTATTAATAATACCAGTAACAGAGGAGGCTCAGCGAGCTGCCAATGAGGGAGAAGGGAGTCACACACAGGAGGCTTCTTCTTTTCAAACCACTTTTACAGCTGCCTCCCTTCAGCCAGAACTCAACACAGGCATGAGCTCATGTGTAGTGTGTTGAATTCATGTTCACCCTGACCCACAGACACACACTGGTCCAAAAGGCTCAGCTGCATGTGTGCTCTCCACAGGTAACACTACCTCTGAAGCCTGGTGCCAAGCAGTGATGATGCATCAAGATCAGGTCAACTGGCTTTGGGCCGTTGGTCTTCATCTGCCAGACTGAGGCATCTTAATTATGCATCTTACTCTTTTGGTTTCTATCATGCGTGTGATCACCTACATCTCATTTTTCAAAATAAGATGTAATATGTCACGTTTCATAGAAGAAACTGTGACACTGCATCAGATTAAACACTTGTTTTATATAAATGTTACTTATAAGATTAATTGGTGCTGTTGGTGTTTTCTTGTGATTGGATCTGTACATACATTTATTGGGGAGTTCTCTGAAATCCATATTAGTTCCCCCTGATTCATATTTTTCATTTGTATCTTAAATTGTGATAGTTTCTCTGTCATGGCATCAGATTAGAATCACATTTCTTCTCAGGCTCACATGGAGTTGCAGACATCTCAGGCGACTTGCCTGATGATTGGAAACTACCCCCCTCCTGCAATCTGTCTAATGAGCCTTATCTATAATCATCTGATTATCTGAGTCATACAAGAGCAATAACAAAAAGAAAGAACAACAGGAAAAAGTATCCAAAACATTGAGCCTGAAGGAAACACCCTTTAAAAACCAGGAATGTCGATGTAGATTTTGT
Organism: Pseudopleuronectes americanus; assembly: GCA_038501795.1. Lineage (NCBI taxonomy): Eukaryota > Metazoa > Chordata > Actinopteri > Pleuronectiformes > Pleuronectidae > Pseudopleuronectes > Pseudopleuronectes americanus. Next base: position 20,702,463 of record CM076727.1, read on the forward strand.
TTGTTGCATTTTAGTTATTTCTCATATTTGGGTGTGGTTTTTGTAAAAAGAAAACTATATAAACATCCTAATTTTGAGTTTGTATTTCGTCTTCTTGTTATTTTATTTTTAAATAAACTCTGTAGAAACTGTATCCTGCAACGTCCTTGTGTTAAAAAGACCCAAGCTGTGTTCTTACTTACTGCTTTCTCCATTAGGCAGTAAATGTGGACCGATCTTAAAACCCACAGATGTTGCTGACTTGCACCTGTGTGCGTGTGTGTCTGTGTGTGTGTGTGTGTGTGTGTGTTGTGTGGTGTGTGTGTGTGTGTGTTTGCACGCATGCTCTCAGGTGTTAAAGTGAACGGCTTACAGATGACGTTGAGAGGGGATTTGGAGCATTTCCTGAGTGAGGGAACAGAAACTTAATCTCCTGCCACATGTATCTTTTCATGTTGTCTGTATATAACTCTAGTGTGTGTGTGCGTGTGTTTGTCTGTATGTTTGTTTGTGTGTTTGTGTGTGACATTTAATTGTTAGGCATTTAATTGAGGTTAAGTTTTAGGGTAAGGAGCTGTTTTATTATCATGAGTGTCCTCACTAAGATAGGAGTGCAATGTGATGTGGTTGTGTGTGTGCATCTGTAAACCAGGTTGTGTTGCCAACTGTTAAAACAACATTTTTGTCAAGTGAGGTCACTTTGACCAGACGGTCTAAACTGAAGCTCTGAATACTCGCTGTCTAAAAAGGTATCTCTTTCTAGCATACTTTCATTTATTTGAAACCAAATATTTATAAAGGTTTGTGTGTGTGTGTGTGTCTGTGTGTGTGTGTATTCGTGTGTGTTTGGGTGTGTGTTTGTCTGTGTGCTGTGTGAGCACACACGTTGCTAAGAGAAAAGTTGTGCAGAAACAAGGCAAAGAACAGTTTCTACAGATTCCTCTGCAGGGACGAACCCGTCACTCCACCAAGAGACCTCCTGCTGTATCTGCTTTAGATGCACTCATCTGTTTAATCTGATCTCCTCCACGAGCTGCACGGCTTCAACACAACTTGTGTGACTTCAGATCAGCAGCGACGATCAGGGTGAGGCAGACGAGCATGAGGCTTTTTCCCAAATTCCTCCCTTACCAGCTTCAACTACAGAGCTCGTCATTTCATCATCTGAGGAAATTATGGGCAGACACTGAAACATGGAGTCATTCCTCAGGTGGGAGGACGGCATGAAAGAGTCATACTCATGGTTCCCACCTAATGTGCTTTATTAAACCATATGCTGTTTTGTTTGTGAAATAAACCATGGAAACAGTAATTGGAACAACGTGGAGGATCATGGTGAGTAAATGTCTGGGATTTTGTTTAGTGTCTAAAAATAACATTAAATATGCACTGAGATGCAAATCATTAACAAACTGAATGAATCACAGATTTGTTTCCAGTTCAAACAACAGCACGATGAAAGGAAACTGATCGATTGAGAACTTAAATATCCGAATGTAGAATTCTTCATACATTGTTCAAGGAAAATTCGATATAATGTAAGTATATGGTATAGGTTTCCACCTCGTGATAGTATTGATATTTCCTATTCCTGTTATTTTTTACAGTTTCAAGTCAAAGTGACGTGAAAGCAGACAGACCAACAACTGGAAGTGAGGACACAAAAAACAAATAAAAGGTGTCTCAGGCCCACAAGGAGTTACAACATGTGGATGTGCTGAACACGTGAGGAGCACAGCTGCAGACCATCCGTGGCTGATACCAGTTCCTTTGATTTCTCTCACTCGCTCGGACTCAACACTGATATTCTGGAATCACACCAAACAGTCCAGATGATCCAGTTCGGTGGACAACCCACTGACGTGGCCCTGCACTTTCAAACTGGGATCCTCAGCGGCTCCGGCAGCCGCTGCAAAACACTGAGAGAAAGATATATATATATATGTTTTTATCTGAGTCTCCTGGTGCATTCAAACAAGTTGTTTGAGTGTTTTCTGCAATTATAATCAACAGAGAGAAATAAAGTGGAATGATCCAAAGAAGGTATCTGAACTTTAACATTGATCATATGTTTTAATAGCAGCTCTACTAATTGAACATTCGTGTCAACTCGTTACTCTAATCATTTGCTAAAGAATGATATCAATAACTTATCTGTACCTACTAGTTCCACTGACGTCTTACTGACTCTCTGTGTGTATGTGGATTTAAATATTCATCTAAATCCCCAGTGAAAGTGCATTGACTTCATGAATTCTGTTCTTACTGGTCCTATATAAGGTTTAGGTTTGATGTGTCTGTTGTTGGGACATTAACTCGAGAGGATTACTGGTCCCACAGGAAATGCAACATACTACATCTGAAGGAACCAGTCATGTCAGTCCAAGTTTCATTACTCAATTATTTCTCCTTGAGTCGCGTTCACATGGCTCCACTCTATTTATCCAACAAACCGCTCACTGTCACATGATGCACACATATTTCCACAAATCCATTTTGGGTTTGGAAAAATCATTCTGGAATATTCCTCTCTTTCTTTTCCCACAGAAAACCCCAGGCCCTTGTTGCAACTGACCAAACCTTCCTCCCACAGCCACACACTCCCACTGCCACAATCCTACTGGGAGGTAGAAGCCTCTGAAGTGGGAACAGGTACTGGAGTTTTGTGAATCTCATGGACGACTGATGCTTTGATGATTTTGTGTTATCAGCACTTTACCGAGAGAATATTTGTCAACAGGGAAAATGTAACCTCGTTGTTTTTTGTTTTATTCAAACTTTCTGGAAACGTCTGAGCTTTAGTTTCTTTGGCTCCAACTAATCCCCACAAGGAAACGAGCCATGGCCTCGATGTCTTTCCAGCACTTAACTGCTGCTGTAACTCGCTTCTGCTGTATCACATCTCCCCCCCCACGCCCCCCCGACCCTGCCAAGTGCAGCCGCACAGCCCCCCCGCTCCCAGTGCCCTCTCTGACTCACCCATCCAGCTGAACAATACCCACCATTGAACTCTCGACTGGTGTCTCTAATTAGCAGCTGGAATCCATTAACAGTGTATAGCCCGTTGCCATGGGGACTGTAAGAACTTGCATACTGTACATGTTGATGAATGAAAATACATTTCAGTCCGAGTCGGGATGGAAACGTGGTCGCACTCGCTCTCTCGTCCTGAAAAGGCCTCTTCAGTCCTACACATCTTTTAGGAGCTGAGTCATTGTGCCGTTACCTTTTCCTCTCCGGCTCCACGACGGGTGTTGAACCTGGAGAAGTTATCATTCAGTGTCTTACAGAGTGGAATAAAGTTCCCGATCTGAAACGCTCTGCTCCACAGGTTGACTTCAGGAAGCAGCTGTGATGTAACGGCAGAGGAACGTCCATCACCTCAACACGGCAGCTCACACCACTTGGTGGAGTTCTGTATTACACCAGCGATTCTGCCATTACACTCATCACACACTGTATTATTACAACTTCCTGTAACTTCAGGAAGTGGTTTTGACTGCAGGTACAGTGATCGGACCTAATGATCGGACCTAATGATCGGACCTAATCTTATGAATCATAATGGTTTGTGCTAATTGGAAGTGCTGGTTCCCGACCTGCAGATGCAATTCGTTCATATTATAATATTTTATTCCACGTGAAACTTCAGAATCTGTCGAGAGGACCAACACATCTCACTGAAGTGGTTTCAGAGCAGGAGAACTGGACTCCAGAGTCCTGACAGAAGGAATCATTTCTGCTCTTATGATGAATATCAGCACTGACAGAAGCTGTGGCTGCCAAATATAATTATGTGATTTCACTTTTACATCTGGTAAAACTCAATTTCCTGAATAATTAAGACTTTTCTCTGTGATCCTGCAACACAACTGATTTATTAGGTCTCAGGCCTTCTGTCAGATGTTAGAGGAAAATTCTACTTTATATTGGTCGCAGCTTCTAAGTTATCAACTCCACACTGACTGTTGCTCTGTTTGGTAAAATATCTGTCAACTCAGTGACACTGGAATGATGCAGTTATAGTTTAACCAGATTATTTTAACCATATTTTGAGGTAATTCTAACAGTTCTACAGTGAAAAGAAAGATGTGGAAACTGTTGGGGTGAAATAATTGCCACTGTTATATGTTTGTCTCTCAAGAGTGAAGTTGCAATAAATTGTGAACATCCTTTTTTATTTAATTTTATTCCGATATCACCAAGTCTTGGAGTTTTCTTTTATCTGTAGTTGTGGCGAAGTTCTTTCCATGACTTTTTGCACTTCCTCCATTTGTGCGACTTGCTTTTGTTCATGATTCAGCAGGAGAAATATCTCAGAGATTATTTGGCCGGAGAACTGGGAAAGAACATGATGATGCTCCCAGCTGTTGCCCCCAGTAACCCAGTGCGTTGGTGGGAACACTGGACCCTCAGGACAACCACTGATAGAAGGATCTGTGAGTCTTTCAAAGATGTTTCTATTCGATGTTGCAGTATCATACACACCATCATTTCTAACTCAAGCTAACACAAAGAGTTATTTGCATGGTTATTCACAGCAGCTTTAGGTAAAGATGAATCTTTGCACTTGATGTAACTGGTTGTTGTGGCTGCATTTCAAAATAAGAGCCACTTGAAGATGGCTAAAGGGATTTTATCATCAGAAGGGCTTTTTAATGAAGTTTTAAAGAAACATAAATAACCTCAGGTATTAAAACAAAAGCAAGCAAGTAAATATAATATTTTTCTCTCTCTCACTCAGAACAATGAACCCAAACTTCCACACAATAAAGAACAAGAGGGAGACGGATTTATATTCATATTTCCTCAGACAATCTGTACATGAACCATGTTTGTTGCAGCACTGGAACTTCTTCCATAATGAGCCTTTGTCACTTTCACATTAGATGGATATGCTTCGGCAGCCAGCAGTGTCCAGCTGGACGAGTGAGGGGAAACTTTTCCAGTAGAAAGCTTGCAAAGTTTTTAAAGTGGGGGATTCCTATAAAACTGCTGGCACCACAATGCCCATTAGAGAAAAAACACACAAAGAACCTTTGAATACAACATTTCTATCTCTGTTACAGCCACAACAGTGCTGCCATTAAACAGAGGAAACCAGTCCACACACACGATGCTGGATCTTAAAAACAGTCACATTTATGACCAAACCAAAAGCCTTTCAGGAATTCATATATAAAAAAGGACAGTAGGACGGTGGTTTACTCTGGGTGTGTGTTTGTCTGTGTGCGTGTGTGTGTGAGTGTGTGTGTGTTTGTGTGAGTTCAGTGCAACCACTACACCAATAGGGGGAGGTTTTGTTCCACCCTCCACTTGCACATTTAGACTCACTCTGCCACTCGTCTCTCCTCGGCACTAACAGCCCCGCCCCCCCCTCTCACAGCTGCTCAGGATGTTCCCCCCCGATGAGCCTCTTCTACTGGCAAGCAGACGAATCCACCAGGCCTCACCTGTACAGGCTGGAGAGACTGGGAGGGACTGGGAGGGACTGGGAAGGACAACAGAGACAGACTGGGACAAGATCTCTCTATATAGAAATACAGACCATTTACCATATCTGTTGAAGATGTCACAAAAATAAATACACTTTGTGTAACTGTTTTAAAGTGAGGGCACTCACCTTATGTGTGTTTCTGTTGAGTGAATCCATTCATTTGTTTTAACAAAGTTTTTATTGTGAAATATTTTCAGTACCAGCAAATGCACAACTTCATACAGTCGAGTTTGGGCTTTTCTTTGAGTACTTTTATTCAAGGAAATACATAATCATACTAGAAACCAACACTCTCCCTGACCTTCTTTTCCAAAGGACTGAATAGAAGATGGATTTCATAAATTTCCTTTATTATTATTATTATTATGGGATGGAACAAACTGGATACGATGCCAAACATTCACAATGTGTACAAGTGAAGGAACATTTCAACCCTGAGCATTATTTATTCAGAATTCAAACATCCTCAATGGCATTTAGGGATTTATTTAATTGAAAGTAAACACTTTAGAACAGGATTGTGTGTTTACTGACTCTGTGACATAAGTTACCTTGAAAAGCTCTGGTTGTTTTTCTTAAGTCAAACGTACAAACCAGTCGATCTTGTGCCGGATTTACACACCAGCTTGTTTGCACTGGGTGGCATCCAAGATAAAACAGGCAGGAACTGAATGTGCTGAAGCCAAACCTTAGTTTGTGTTAATGTGTTTGTTATTCTCTGTGTGAGGCTCTTGAAGTTTTATTATGTTTTTTCCCTCATCTGGTTTTGTACATCCTGACCCACCATCTTTATGTATCTTAAAATGTATTAAAGTTATTAAAGTGCAAAAACCAGATGTGTAAAAATGGTATTATTTGAGAATATCTGGAATTTGTCAAATCTACTGCATATTAGACATATTTGCAAAATTCACAGACTTTACAATCATCTACATACATAAAGTTACGTCACAGTCATGGTTATAAAATACAGGTGAGTAAAAAAGGTTTGATCCATTTGCAGATTTGTTATTCTATTAAATTTAAAGTTATTTTAGTTCCCAAACTATCCAGGCTCAGTCTGAATTGTGTCTGTGAGCAGAATGAAAGTGTAGGAAACTTCCTCCAGAGTCAGATTCATGTGTGTGTTACTCCAGAGTCAGATTCATGTGTGTGTTACTCCAGAGTCAGATTCATGTGTGTGTTACTCCAGGGGAGGACGACCGGACCTGATGCTGGGCGAGTAAACAAGAGAACTGGACGGTCACCTGATCGAATCAGCCTCTGAAGAAGAGAGGAAACGAGAGGAAATTGTTGTGTTTATGAAAATGAGATAAATTAATTAACATTTATGTTGAAGTTGTGACTTCACCGTTTAGATTTTTCTGTTTATTTGGATTGTGAGTGTGAGTTCACGTCCTGGATCAGGAGTTCCCTGTCCTCCCTCACTCCTCCCAAGCCCTCGCGTTCACATGAGGTGAACTGTCGTGATATGGAAACGTTTTCCCTCCCAGTGTTAATCCCAGTTGTAAATGTTTGGCTTCTGGCTCTTGTTTCCTCTCTAATAAAGGAAGGTTGACCCGCCCAATGGACAAATAGGTCTTAAGTACCCTAAACGACCAAGTGCCCTTAAAACCAAACACTTCATCATGTATTGACACGGGAAGAAAAGATAAGATCATGTTTTTGCATTCTCCTGCTGCAGCTTTACCTTCATGCAGCTCAGAGTTTTCCACAAAATACCTTAAAATCCAGGATATCAGGTATTAAAGAGAAGCTCCTGGTCAGTTAATGATGAGGTGACGCTTCACCACCTCCAGTCATATCTCCGACATGTGACCGGCGACTTAAACCCAACATTCAGATACTGGGCAAGCAAACAAATATAATTCAATCCAAACTTCTCCTGACATAACTGTGAAGGATCTAACGCGTTACAATGAGATAAAAGAGCTGGGAATGAGGCCAGAGGGGGCAAAGCACACAGCCTGACCCTGTGAGGGCGGAGAGGAGGCTTCTCCTCCTGGTTAACTCGACATGTGATTAGCACTTCTGTCTGCTCCTGGGTTTGCCCTCCAGTCAGCCGGCTGTGCCTTCAGAGGACTCACAGCCAGAGGGCCACTCAGTCCACAGCAAGGTAAGACACGTTTTCATTCAGAGACAAATTTGATAAATGATTTTAGAATCTGTATCTGGGGCCCAGAGGCGTTCAGTTGCTTTTAATCCTGTTGTTTGTACTCACGTGGAAGACGGAGATTTCTGCTCATTTCACTCGACCACACAAGAATTCCATTTTAGTGTTAACAAAGATTTAGAGAATCTGGATGTCATCTGATTTATTTTTGAAGCTGATTCAATGAAATTGTTCTCTTCTCTAGTAAATCTTTTTGAGCCGAGTTTGAAACAATGAAAATTCAACGTATAAGAATGTTAAATTCAGCGTAAAGGTGTGTTTTTTCTGTTCTTTTGTTAAGAAACTATTCAAGCTTTGTGTGTCTCCGCACCTGAAATCAAACACAACCTTCCTTCTGCAAACACAAGGAGCCTTTTAAATGTGCACCTGTCGAGTTGAGTGCATCAAGGTTCTAATTTAATGCAGAAAATCCTTTAGACCTTAAAGCTTTTCACTGGCCGAGAGTTTGAAGACTTAAAAAGCTGCAATAAATACGATAGTGGAATTTGAATCTGTTTTCTTAATGTTCTCTTAATCCAACAGTACGTTACCACACCCGTTGAGCAAACACACACAGAGCCTGTGTGCACTGCTTGGCTGCTCAAGTGAAAGAATATAACAATTATTAATATCAACAAGTGAATGTTCTACTAAGATTCTCCCAGTTGAGCTTGTGTTGCCTGCTTGTTTTTACCAGCACTGCCCAGTTGCATAAGCAGAAATTGGATTAGGCTGCTCAATCACCTGATTATCATTATGTGATGTCCCTGAACATTCCTTCACTCCTCCCTCACGTGTGTGTGTGTGTGTGTGTGTGTGTGTGTGTTGTGTGTGTGTGTGTGTGTGTGTGTGTCTCGCTCTGTTAGCTTGAGTGAACTTACCAGATCCTCTGATGCATTATGAAACTCCATCATGTGAAATATTTGCGGAGGCTCTATCTTATAAAAACATCCCCCAGCAAAGGGACTGGTTGGATGGTTGATTTAATAGAGACGGATACGACACGGATACATAGTGAACTGCACAACAATAATACAATACAGTGCGGAGTAGCAACTTCTTATTTCAAATGCATATCTTAAGAAGCTTTATTATGAAATGGCAGATTAGACGAGTTCGTTTAGCAGCAGTTCACCTCAAACAGTAATCCTGCTTTGTTGGATTAAACTGGTTTTTAAACTTCTCCAAATTGTAAGAGTTTGACATCTGACACAAAACCTTTAGACAGACTGAAACACAAACACTAGACAGCTGATTATTATAAGACACTGTGCCCAGGGATCTGTTTCCTCAAACAGAGAAGATCAGCTGAAACATCACCACGTCGTTTACCTTGTGGGAACCTGGCCGAACCTTAAAGTGAACAGAAAGTCTCATAAACAGAAAGCAGTGACGTTCACCAGACCACCATCAGAAAACCAGTTCCTGTGGAGATTGACAAACAGACAATGAATCACAGATGTTTCTTTCTGGCTGCTACAGCACTAGCAACATGGCTGTCGTCATGACAACCAATGAGAATGAGCAGAAAACCCAGTTCCCAGTGCTGGGAGGGAGGCGGAGTTAAGCAGCCAGTTATATTAGTGAGTCTGCAGGTTTTATTACTGATCCGGCAGAAATAATTATCGTGAGTCAGGGATGGTTTATTCCTTCCCTGCAGGACTCTTCATTTCCCCGTCCAGGTTCTTTTCATTCAGGTTATGCATGAGAACGTGATGCTGGCGTGTTCTGGGATTGACTCACTTCAGAAACTCGAGCACTGTTCACATCCCAAGCTGCTCACGGTGATAGTTCCAGGGCCGACAGGAGATTCTCACCCAGACTGCTGAAGCCATGAATTTGCTTTTGCATGACAACCTGAGATGATTGTGTCTCTTCTCCGAGATAGGAGAGGTTTTCAGTGAGCACATTGATTTGTGCAAGATAGACTTTATATACTTTTCTTTTCAACATAATTAAATACGGAAAGAGAAGCACCTCTCTCAGTGTGACTTTCAGAGATCTTCACGTACAAATTTGACATGAATAATCGATGTCCAGTCTTGATAATGGCTCAGGAATGTGCACCGTGATCCTGCTGTCCCTGACCAACTGGTTTAACACTGGTGTTGCAGTGACACATCACATAACGTTGAATAGAAATGGTAGAATTTGGAAACAGAATGCAGGTGACCTGATTTTGAGTGATTACTCTGCTCTGCCACTGCAACTAACTCCCAGTATGAAATAGTTCGGTGTTTATAAATCCTTCTCACGTTACGCATTTATTGACACTTTTAATGTTTAAATATACATTTTCTTTATTACTCCATCACAGCCCAGCACCGCCCACTCTTCATCATGCTTGGCACCACCACCGGGAAGAAGCTGGATCTTTCCAGGCTCACGGACGAGGAGGCCAAACACGTGTGGGACGTCGTCCAGCGAGACTTCGACCTGCGGAAGAAGGAGGAAGACCGACTCGGGCAAGTTATGAATATAAAACAGTTGTGTGGCTGATGACAGGCGGTGGTCATATATGACAGTCCCAAGTGGACTCATGCATGTGGGACTGTGGCTGGGCCCCCCAACAACCTCAGGGTTACACCGGTGATTATATCTGAAAGCACAATGGAGATGAATCGTCATAGTAACATAGCAAAACAACAAAACACAAAAATAGCTGATTAAGTTTGCAGAATTGAGCTAATAGAAACCCATCAGCTGCTGGTCACAACAGACCGACACAGTAAAACCCCTGAGTCCTTAACACTGAGCAGCAGGATGTTATGTTGCTTAGGAATATTTCACTTGTAATAAGAATGTATGACTACTTTAAAAAATATATTAAAATCATCCAAAAACCACTGGAAAAACACTGTTGTATAAAAACAGTTATTAAATCATTATTTCTCTGCTGAGCCGGGAATCACATGTCCTGTCTCCAATGCCTGTGATGCATCATAACTGATTATCTGCTGTTGGTTATTGAGACATTATGAGGATCAAGCAAGTTGTTTATAAAAATGTGCACATCTTACTGTTATGTATTTTTGAAGGATGTCCTAACTCTGTTGAGCTGTCGTTTGTTAGTAACAAATCTTTTATTGAGTCGCTTCTCAAACTGTACGAATCAAAACAAGATTTCTTATCGAAGACAAATTGATTTTCTGCTTCTTTGCTACTTTGATCTCCAGGGACTTCGCAGTATTTCTGTGATTCTAATCTGAACCATTTGAAAGTGTTCCAGCCTCTGAGGCACTTTTTCATATCATTTTGATTTCCTGCTCTTATTTCGAGCTGAATCTTCTTCGATGAATAAGCTTCACCGTGCACGTGTTGGTGTGCATGTGCTTTTCTCTACAGGGCATTAAATAGAGAGAGTCAGACGTTTGTTTTCCAGGTTTTGTTTTGTTTTGTTTTTATTCTTTTTCCATACATGCTGTTTTATCCTGAACATCCATAACTCACCCCACCGTCGGTCAAGCAGCTGACTCAAGACGTGGTCCTTCTACTGAGTCATGCAGATAGCTACTAAGCTCTTTTTCACAAACACAAGGAACGGCACTGTCCTCGAATTCCAGCCACTTAGTCTGCGGCCCCTGCCAAGGTTCTTCTTCAGCCGTTTGCTCTCCATCCAAATGAGCTGTTGTTGTCCCGCACAGAAAAACTTGTGTTTTCGTGCGACGCCTCAGCAGCCTATGAATAGATGCAGATCTCCATGTGGCTGACATATCAAACTGTCAAACCTAAATCTTGTAAAGCCACATATGTCGAACCACAAAATGAAACAACTTATCTCAGTAATGATTTAGACTTTCTGTTAGAACATAAGTTAGATCCTCAGAGAAAGATTTTTGTTGTTTTCTTGAGCTTTGTTAAGATTTGATTTACCAATATGGGAGTTAACTTACAATATTTCAAAATTATTATTGTGTGGAGACATAGAGACAATCACAATGTGTCTGGGAACACTCAGTTACTCTGAAGAGCAAAGAGGAACAAAGTGCACGTCCAGCAGCCCCACCCGGATTCCAGAGCTTTTCCAGATAAACTAATCTGCTGCACTACCTGCTTCTAATCAAGTACAGACGGATCTGAGGATTCTGACAATACGGATTTCATTGTAATAACATTGTTGAGATCTTAAATAAACCAGCGGTATTTCTTGCAGTTACTAAAGTTACAAACCTATAACATACTTATAACATGTATGCTAATGCAAGTGAAGCAAAGACATTTGAAATTGAGAAGCATTGATGTTCTAGTTTATGTTAATGTAAAAATATGGTGTTACTATGCAATTATTTTAAGGTTGTTTGAAAAAAATTACCATAATACATTGAAACGATGTAACATATTACCCGGGCTGTGATCAAAAAGCATGCGGTTCTGAAGAAGCTCTAATAAACCAAACCTCCTCTCTTCCTGAATAAGCGTTTTGCAAAGCTCCACCCACACGTGTTTCCAGCACCGTCAGCATCTGGTTGTGCTGAAGGAGGCTGGAGCTCGTTTGACCATCGGCACAGGTCTGCTTTAGAGTTTGCTGGAAGAAAGAGGAGGAGAAGGAAGAAAGGAAGACGTGTTTGCTTGAGAAGGATCAAGCGAACACGTCTTAAAGCTCTTCAGTGGTAATTGAGTTTTTTGGTGCACTTATAAATCATGAACTGAACTTTCAAACTAACTCACTTTCAGAGTTTGCCAAGTAGAAAGAGTGTTATTTACTGTAAGTCAATGGGAACAGATTAAAGACTGAGATCGCTAATTTCTCTGTAATTACTGGAAATGGCTGTGGCACTTATCCTTTGAGGGTTGTACCCCCCCCCCACACACACACACACACACACACACACACACACACACACACTGGTGACCAGTGTGCGAGATACACACTGGTCACCAGCGTATCACAGGGACACACAGAGAGTAAATGTTTGGTAAATACAAAATAAAGAAAGACGACATTAAACCTTTAAAATTTTCAAGAGAGAAACCAATAGAACGGATACATATCACATCTATATCCACCAATTCTTTTCAGCCTCTTAATGTTTCCTGCAGCATTCAGTTCCCCTTCTTGCTTTTCCTTAAAACAAGAAGATATAATGTTTATGTGATGTCGTCCATGACAACCATCGTACACGTATCAGATTTGGACTCAAAAAGATTGTTGTTATGTATAAACACAATGTGTAATAAGACAAAAATCTCCACAGAGCTCCACAGTTCAACATTTAGGTATTTGTGCAGTAATGATGGCACCATATGTTTCACAGGAAGAACCCAGTGCAGTTTCCACTCAGAAAATTATCTGCAAACACAATTCCCTGTCCCTGGATGTTCATACAAAACCAGGTTTGTCAGTGATTCCTGCAGTGAGCAGTGTTGTGTTTGTAGGTGTTACCTCTAGTGGCCAGTGGCTGTATCGCATTTATCAAAAAATTAGCTGGGTGATCATTTCAATAGCTGCATCGAGCTCATCTACTGTAGATGACATCTGTTAGCTCTAAACAGAAATCTGACATACTTGAATCATGCATCAATGTCAATTACAGATTTACTGGAGGTGATAGGACACAAAATTTGTGTTTTTCACATCACACATAAGAAAACACAGTATTTGCTAATATAAGCCACATTTCTCTGATATTCTGTTGCCACCATTGTGTTTTCAGGGACCTGAAGACCAAGATTGAGAAGGAAGACACCAAAACAGAGCTGTTAGGGAACCAGACCAGTCTGACTGAGTCCTACTGCATTCGGTGTCTCCAGCCCTTCAAGTTCCTGGTCAACAGCAGACGTCAGTGTCTGGACTGCCACCATTACATCTGCAAGTCCTGCAGCCGCTACAACAAGAAGGAGCAGGGCTCGGTGTGCAATCCCTGTCACATGGCCAGGTAGGGAAGCACACATTCAACTTTTTATGTAATTGCCTCGGGCCAAAATATGCATTATCTCAGGGCACTTTACATTACAAACCCAACAGTTCCCTCAATGAGCAGAACTTCTTCTACATTCAAATCGGAGTTAACTTGTGATTTATTTCCTTGAAAGCTTCTAGACGTGTTGCATATCAAGTAAAACCCTGAGGTTCATTCTGCTGAGCTGCAAAGAGACTTAGTTAATAATCTGAATAAAATGATACTTAAGATGCTGAATGGGATTTATTTTATAGATGTGTACAGGTTTTCCCTCAATTCTATTGGAGGAATATGCAGTTATAGGAATTGGCTGAAATCCACCAGGTCTTCACCCCCCTCTACGATTTTAGCTGCAAATCTTATTTTGAATAAATATAAGCTTGTTCTGTTTGTATATGGTGGATCCAATGTAATCATGATCCCTCTGTGTCCAGGGTCCTGAAGATCGGCACGTTGGAGTGGTACCATGAAAACGTCCGAACTCGCTTTAAGCGCTTCGGCAGCGCCAAGGTGATGCGCTCGCTCTTCAAGAGGCTGAACGGGGAACCCAGTGGCTCTCAGAGCGACTATGGAGGTGAGTGGTTCCATTCTGTGGCTCGTTTTCTCTTTATTGTTAAACCCTGTTCTTCTCAGTGGATGTTTTAATCCCTTATCCACTTGTGAAAAGCTGAATGCAATAAGTAAATGGTTTAATTCTGCGGTGGTGGCCTGACAGCACAGAGACTCGTCTCCATTACTGCTCAACACTCAAACCCTGTGGTTCCTCTGCACAGCTGCCATGAGGGAATGTATATGTGAATGTTAAGCAGAGAAAAAATCAAAGGTTACAAACTGAGGTAGAATGTCAGGTCTCAGTTCAGGGTTTCTTTGAAGAGGGCGAATTTCCATCTGTTCCACTCCTTTCACAAGCCCTGGTGCTCCAGTGGCAGAGCAGTGCTGGAAGTCAGCTTGAGCTTATTATGTGAAATCCCCAGTAAATGAAAATGCTTGGTGGAGAATCAGCAGCTGCACATTGTACAGTAACTGCATGTAGAGCATCTATCCGCTGGAAGGAATCACACAGATTTCAAACAGTCAAACGTCACCATGAGAAAATGTGAAGTTCGAGAACTGAAAGTGAAATCAGCTCATAGACCAAAAAACAGAATACATTACATTACAATTTATTTAGCTGACTCACAATAAGTGTATTCAAGCGTGAGGGAACAAACCCAGAACAGCAAGAATCACATTTTTTTAGATGATGGTTATTGGACAATCATCTTCTTAACTAAGGTGTGGTTTGACGAATTGAGTCTTTTAGTCTGAGGAGGAAGATGTGTAGACTTTCAACAGTCAATTACTACACCTGTTACTTTTGGACATTAATCCACCTTGTTGTCAGTCCAAGAAAAGAAATACTGCTCTCACTTCTCTCCACCATTGCTGTTTCTCCTCCACATATTTTCCTGCAATCACTAAAAATATGCAAGAAACTGCAATCCGTGAGACCTTTTAATGTTTGTGACACTGAGTCTCCAGAAAGTCCTTTTTCCTCAGTTTCAGGTTGTAAGTTAGTTGTGAGCAGGCTGCCCAACCCGTCATGGGGTCTAATCTCCTCCCTCTTTCCTGATTTTCCGGGCTCAGACTCGTCACAGCAGCTGTACCGAGTGCGATCACAGACCAGTTTCTCCACTTTCTCACTTTCTCAGGCCTGGAAATGGCTCAGAGCAGCTCCTGCAGTGTCCGGACAGCTTTGTCCCTAACCGACCAGTGGGTTGCAGAGGTTGAGCTGCACACATTGTCTGCTGTGTGTCTGGAGACGTTATTACCGGAGATGCGGTGATAAGGCCTGTTTGTGTTCCCTCCTCGTGTTTAAATGTTGAGGCGGTGACGCGATGACATTCCTCATTTGAAAACGTTCCATCCTCTGTATTTGAAGTGGCTCAAGCTGCAAATCTCCTGTAGCTGCAGCCAGAGCCCAGAAAGCAAGTCTGCTTCCACACTGAAGTACACATCAGCATTATTGTACCACACAGACCTCCAAGTGAGATCAGAGCTTCAGATCTTTGAATCCACGAGGAGGCAGCCGGGACTCCTGGTACCGCTTACGCTGCTGAGTCACCCTGGAGGATTTTTGGGAGGGCACACAGTTAGTTGGCTGGCTTAGCCCAGCGGGCCTTGTGATCCTCCAGTCACATGACTTATATTCTGCCTCTGGAGTACGATTCACTTCTGCAGGTCGGCAACGGAGGCGTTAGAGAGAAGAAGAGAGGAGACTGAGAGAGGGGGGGGCAGCGCTTGGTTCTCTCATGTTCTGCTGTGGAGTCCAGCTCCTCCAGCACAGATGGATGTTTTAATAACACATGTGAACAGATTCATTTTGTCCAAACTCGTCACATGCACAGATTCATGTGACCACCTGGATTAAATCCAACATGCATGACTGTACACTCACTCTCCCCCCACACACACATCACTCCTGCTGCTGTGTGCTGACTGTGTGTGTGGTGCTGTGGTCCGTCGGGCCCCCCCCAGCTCGGCCGGTGTCATCCCTCGTGTACAGTATCTTTGTTCAGAAGCAGAAATGTAACACTGCTGATGTGTCTGTGTTCACACACACTGGATAGAGAAGAGCTGAGCTCAGTTTGTTGGCTTCTATAACTCTTTGTTAAATGCTGCTCCTGCTGCTCCTGCTTCTGGTTATCACTTTACGTGGAAAGTCATGATGAGATAAATTATCAATTTACTGAAATATAGCTGCAAGTTGTTAATAGGAAATTTGCAAACCCGACCTCCTTCAGGGAGAAGTAGATTCTCTCCTTGGTCTCCCGGAGTATGAGGCTTTCATTCCTCTTCATATTTACATAGTTTCCCCTTCACTCATAACAGTTTGGCCAGTTTTCTCGTATGTATATATGTATATATAAACACACATATACACACACACACAGGAAAAGCCAGGCTCTCACCAGAGTGGATTCATAACAATGAACTGGATGTGAACCAACTATTTTTTTCGAAACTGTGGAATAAAAGCTGACAAAGCAGGAAACGGGCTCATGAAGATTCACAACCCCAGAGGCCACGAAGGCTCCATGTGCATCACACGTTATCTGGACAGTAATAATAATAATAATAATAATTATAATAATGATAATAAAGCTATGCATTGGGGCACTGTCTACATACTGACTGGTTTTCTTAATGAACCTCAAACAGGAGTCACATGTGGTTCCAGCCCGGGCCTCCCAGAGGGTTAATCCAGTTTGTGTGTGGTCCTCCTCAGATTGATCCTGGACGAGTGTAAATAGTTCCAAAGTGGTGCACTGCCTCGTTCACTCACAATAACACTGAGTCATTATAAACTGAATATTGACACCACGCTACAGAATGATCCATTTCGAAAGTTCTCTCATTGTGGGAGCAGTGGTTTTGGAGCAGATCAGAGTGTTCTGGTTAAACTGGAACAGTCACTGCTCATCTGGCTTTTATTCACATTGGCCCATTGATATATTCAGGTTGAACCAAGAGCATAACATATGAAAATGGAAATCATTACTATTATTATGTCATTAACATTTGAGGTTGTGGTAGTGTAGGTGATGCTGGCTCTAATAATATGATATTCATCTGCACATTTCTGTCTGATAAATAGAAAACAATCTCTTCATGTCGGACACGTAGACTTTATGGAATCTGAAATGATAGAGAAGTGATGCAGTGAAGGTTCACAGTTCTTTATTAACTCATGAAATGGATCTGAAGAACAAATGACAACACATAATGTTCACGCTTTTGCCTTTTTCTATTTCTGCCTGATACTTTTATATATATGTTCATATTCATTCACTCAACAGTTGTCCAGTAATCGAAAGCTTTGTATGTTGTCGTTCAGGGATTGTGAAACATTTGTGAAAAGGTTCAACACTAACATTTGTGTCCCTCTTTACCAGCAGATGGATATGAGGAGCACAGTATGGATGCCACGGACTCACAACACTACAAAAGGGTACGACAACTCCTTTTCTACTAACACACTTTCTCTTAGAGGTGATGAACTAGTACACAAGCTTCTCTTGTTGCACTTGTGGAAAAAAATATATAATAAATTGAATTTGCAGCTGTTTTGTGGATAATTACCTTCCAGCAAGTTTGTGGATTCCAGTGATTTGAATCATTCAACAAGAACCAAATCAAGATCATTAGTTTCCTTAATGTTTATTTTAAGATCTTGACACAAATGCACAAACACACCTGATTCCTTTGTGTTGACAAAACAAATGTTGACTGCGCTCTGCACGTGTGAGTGTCTGAAACCAGTGAGTGTGTGTGGCTCCCAGTGGGCAGCACTGATCTCCATCAGGCTGACAGGTCCTATCTGGATATCTGGAATGCCTTGACAGCTGGTCACACCCAAGGTCAGGAACAGTTGAACTGGGCCTAACCCGCCGTGCATTGTGGGTAAATACCAGACTGTCGTTAAAAAAGAGTACAAAGGGCAGCGAGTCCACTGGAATTCATCATAAAACCCAGACTGGTTTTGTTTGTACCACAGTATGTGTGGAATATGGGAGCGAAGCTTTGTTTATTCTGAATCAGTCGAGTGGAGAACGAGCTGCTCACGGGCTGCCTCTGGTTTTCAATGTGACAAACAGTTAAGGTTTTATTTGCATCTTACATTACAGACTTTGGTTGAGAGGCCAGTCAGTGATCTCTCTGCACCCCCCTGTCCCCTGTCAGATTTCACTCAGTGCCACCTACTGTTCTAAATAGAGTACTGCCTTCTGCTGCTGCTCAGGACAGGGCAGTGTTCGGAGCTTCCACTCAGTGCCTTGCTCGAGTGTTCTCGGGCAAAGTGGAGTTTTTCCTGAACTACACAAAGATGGTGACCTGAATGTTTGTGCAAGATGAACCAGAAATGTGAATATTTATATGTTTAGGCACCTAAAGTAGAGCAAGGTGTTTTTTATATGAAAGGTCATTGGATCTGAACATTAAAGAGTTACTGAAACTGTAGATTTAACATTTTCGTACAAAGGTTTTGATATTTTCCTTGTGTTTTACAAAAAGAATTTGCATTAATGAAAGTGTGTTAACGAGACGTAGGAAGCCTTAACGAGTTGTGCTTGTTAACCTCCTGTGATGATGAGTCTTTTGTTGGGATCTTATCCATCTTCTCTTCTTCATTTGTCTTCGGTGGTGGTCGTCTCCTTTCACCGTCAAAAGATAAAAAAGTCCAAACGGAGGCTAACAGTCGACCCCATTGATTTCCAACTGGGCTGTGACTACTCCGAGTCAAGAGGACGGTCCAATCAGGTAGAAGCCGGACAACTAACCACAACCAGCTTGTCCCCAAACACAACTAATCTGCATGCCTGAATTAAACCAGACGAGATTTGTGTTCCTCCTTTTCTGTTTTCTCTAAACATCTTTATTTGTGAAACCCCCAGTGAAAACACACCGCTCCCTCCTCTAGTATCAGTTTGTCAGAGCAGCACTAACCTTCCTCCTCCTTTCTCTCTCTCTTCACTCCTCATCCTCCCTCCCAGGCCCCGGGTTCCCATGACGTCCTGGTCATGGATGTCGATGGGGGGGAGTTGAACCTCGCTGAAGCTGACGTGGCCTCGGTTTTCCATCAGATGTCGGATCAGCAACGTGCAGGTATAGATATAGTTAACATAACACAACAAAAACAACCAAATAATTGAAGCTATTGAGAGTAAATTGACATTTTCATTTTGCAAACATCAGATTTGACTCCTCTCCTGACCTGAGTGTGAGAAGATGAATTAACCTCACTGCTGTTTCCCTCGCAGATGACCTGATGTTCTCGGACAGTCGAACCGTCCCGTCCCGCTCCCTCTCCCGGCTCAGCCACACCTCCTGTGGCAGCGGCAGCGGGGGGGGGCCCCCGGGGCAGCGGCAGCTACCTGCCCGGCCCGGACGACTCGGGGGAGGAGGAGGACGAGGAGGACCACTGCCGGCCCTACCTGCTCTACCAGTCTCACCTGGGCCCCTGCAGCCACACGTCCCAGGAGAGCCTGAACTCAGCCCTCCCCCCCACCGCAGGTCTCTAGTATAATTCATGTTATTGTTTCTTTGGATTGTTTCTATGCTGTTAAACCATGGGGTCAGAATGCTGTGGGTTGAGAGAAGACCTCGGTTGACCTTGTGCGTGCATACCACACATTATAAACGTTAACATGTTCAACCTCCTTTACGTAATCCACCCCCTCTGCGCTCAGATATTCTGTCTGATATTAATAAACTCTACTGATTTATGTGTTACCCATGTGGCTTTTAACGGTAAATAATAAAAGTCGGATGCTCTTGCCACAGTTTGCAGAAACCAATGCTTTGTTTTATCTTGGTAGTATGCTACAAACATCTTGAAGTACTTTCAAATTGAATGCAGTTTCAAGATAGAAGCCTATAGTCTGTGCATGGAAGACAATGAGAATATTTGACCTTGTTGTGTTGCTGTGAGCTCACTGCAACATGGCGTGATGGAAACAATTAGCTTAATTTATATGAGCTACAAAAGGTACGATAACACCATAAACATGGGTTTTATAAAAGACAGATAAATTGGCACAAAACTCTTTTAATTCTCACAATGTGTTCGGATCTGTCCACCAATTAATTGTGTATTTTCTGCTGAAGTTATCCTCAGTCAGACATTCCAGGCCCTTTGAGCACACACACAGACACACACGCACACACACACACACACACACACTCTGCAGGCTGACATGTTACTGAGTGATGTAGGGGAGACAGCTGCTGGATCAGAGGAGGGTTGCACACATTGCATCAGTGTCTGTTTACGTGTTGGCACTGGGCTCGGTCCCTGGGAAGGATCACAACAATCCTTACTGGTCCCTTCATGGGAAGCAGATAAAAACAGAGTGTGTTTACCATTAGTCGAACTGACTTGGAGCAGCAATCACTTGTCTTCATGCGTCTTTGACTCTGATTCTGACTCACCACAGAAGATAATGTTCACCTGCTGAGGAGTAAATCGTATTAATCCGAATCAGGAGATGTTCTTTGTAGTCACCGGCGATAAGGGATCTGAACACAGAGCATGTGATTAAGCTCTGGTGTTATCAGACCCACCTGAAACCTCCACTCATTTCCAGCCTCAGTATCCAATGTCACGGCAAATTTGTCTCCCAGACGGGCAACACACCGGGAGGAACATGAGAGACACACACACACAGCCCGGGCACTCGCCTGTCAGACAACAAAGAACACACGTTACACTTCCTCCAGCTCGGAGATCAGTCACGAGACCGGAGCTCCTGCTGCGTCTGCTGATGTCTGAGTGGGAAACATTCTCAGACCGGCAATTTACCTTGAAAAGTCAAGTGATGTCTGCAATTTGATTATGTTTGTGGATCAGCATTTCAGGATGAGTCAACAAGCGCAGACTCATGAGGGGCATGAGTGTGGTTAACAGAATTTATATTAATACCTACAAGATATTTTAGACAGACCGCAACAACAACACAAACAAACAAACAGCAAAGTTTCTCCTTATATATATAATTATTTTTTTGTAATGAAAATGTGGTTTAAACATGAAGTCTTTTTCAACTAGTTCCCTTCTGAAAGCTAGAAGGAAGAGCCTGTTTAAAAAAGATGCAGAAATCTCTCATGCCTAATGACAAAACAAAAAAATAATATATATACATATGTCAGTCATATATAATAAGAAGGAGAATAAAGATAAATAATATTATTTTTGAGTGTGGGAATCCAACATATGGTTTGTGGATTCTGAGAGGAAGTTTCTGAGGAGCACGATTCAAGTGAAGAGCTTCATTTACATATCAAAGATTTATCAGATTTCTGTCTCCATGACTTCCTGAGTTGAATATGACTCGTCCTGCCTTCAGGGACCCCCAGTTCATAAAGCACTGCATTGCAAATATCAATTTTTTTTTAATAGAATAATTTGCCATATTGTCTTTTGTTTCGCACAGTGAGTGAAATTAAAATCATATGAAATGTTGTTACTTAGTTTTAAATACTCGTGAAATTGTCCTCTAGTAATTGTATTGTACAAAGCAACTTAATTATCTACACTCTGGTCACTATCCATGAGCTCCTTCATTTATGTCCATCAATACTAAATACTGCTAATGTATTTTTGTATCATATCTGGTGTCCACCAATCAGCTGTAGTGTCCCTAACTTATGTCTTTCTTTAGATCTCTGACCTGAACAGACACATATCAAACATAGAGACCATCTTGAGTCGCTTAGAACAGAAGGTCACCTCCACATATGACCAGGTAAACCCTACACTGTTTGCGTTACCACCGTATTTATTCTCTGTCAGACTAGTTGTCGTATGAATTATGTTTATTGTTATGAAGATGTTATACATGTGAACATTATGGGTGGGGACTCTGAGGATGTAGAGGAGCATATCATGTGTCTCTCATCTCACACAACAATGGACGGACCCCTGAGGGACCGAGTTGTATGCAAAAGGTTCAGCTGTGGCTCACATTCAACTGTTTTAAAATGTGACAACATGTTGCAGCTACACAATTACATTAACCATTTACCATGTGTAATAGGAAAGACACGCAAAACCTCTCTGGTCCCAGCAATTTGACGTTCTTCCATTTTTCTGCTCATTGTTTCAAACAAGACGATTTCACGGTTTTGATTGAGTCCAACTGGAATCCTTTGAAAACGCAGCAGGCATCTGCCGTCAACAAAAACACACAAACATGTCATTGAATGCTGGAGAGTAGCTGATAATGTAAAATAATATATAATATAAAAAGTTGTTTTTCTTCATAAACCTGTTTCTAATATTCTCCATAGATCAGTGGATGGAAAGTGAAGTAATTTGGATTTTATTTTGCTGAATTTCTTCCCTCTGTATTTGGAGACTTGATGTCTCGAGTGCTGCTTTTACTCTGGACATGAGTTTTTAAATCCACACCAGTATCATTAGTGACTGGGCCAAGCCACAGAAACAGAGTTAGCCATGTTTGACAGGAGTTGCTCAGTGCAAAGCTTGAAAAAGCGAAATATACAAGACTCTGATTCGGGATGTTGTGATTCCAGTGTCTCTGACTCAGGCCACCGAAGTGCTGTGTGATGTGTTTGTCTTTAGACTGTGGGTTGAAAACTGGAGAACCCACATAAACACAATCAGTGCCAAGCCGGTGACACACAATGACTCTGGTTCTGACTGGAACTAAACATTTTAAATATCGCAAAGGATTCACATCAATTTGAAGCTCAGGTAATTTAAGATCAAAGATTTTAATCCTCTAACTTGTGGCGTAGTTAATTGAAGAGGGGAAATAGAATAAGTAATGGCTGAATTCCATTTGGCTGCTTTAGCTCATTTTCTTACTGGGACACTTGATCAGAGCAATGATTGTATAGAAAGATGGTTCGACTCCACTTCCCCCCACTGCACAGAAAAGAAGACAACACATCTCAGAGTCCAGCGCTGACATCTTTTAACATAATGATCGAGGAGTGAAACTGTGTCATCGAGGTCTATACTCCATCCACCACAGGCAATCCAGATGTTTTCAACTGTCAGCTGTTGTCCTTCTCTATATACAGTCATTGGAGCAGTGTATAATTACACCTGTGCTCTCCTCCCACGGCTCATTATCTCTGTTGTGTTCCTGTTCACCGACCAGGCGTCCCTAACCCCGAGCAGCAGCTCTCCTCTTCCTCAGTGGGAGGGAGTGGACCTGGAGGAGCAGCAGCTCAGGCAGAAGCTGCACGACATGACCAACGACATCAGCGACCACAGCCTGACCTCGGACGAGGACGAGGACGAGTCCAACGGGCCTCACTCCTCGCAGGAGGTCCCGGCCTGGAGGAGCCTGGAGGGGGACAGTAAACCCTCCAGACTCCCGACCAGGCCTTCATCCAGAACAAGCACCGTGGACTCCATCCTGGAGGAGGAGCCTCAGCAGACTGACTCTCAGAAGGTAGAATTAAAAGAGTAAAACTTTATGAGTTAATCAAAAACCTCCACTCTCTCACTTGATCCACATTCTGTTCTTTAAACATTCTGGATCATTAACTTCCACACCAGCTCGGCAGGAATCCAGCTCCAGCACGTTACCGCCATAAATCACGTCGCTCGGCCTCAGCGTTTATTTTCTCTTTGTGTCGACCACATGCAGATGCTTCTCCCCTTGGAATGAAGACAGTGTGGTGCTCTGTTGAGTGATGACACGCTCGTGTCCACAGGCCCGGCCTACAGACAAACCCCTCTCTGAGGATCTAAAGTTTTACATAACACAGGAAGCAGGACAACACGCTTCTCTGAAGTTATAACCCCGATCTTACTTTCGCTGAGGGGCACAAGATCCACTGTTATTAACCTCTGACCGACCTCTCAGTCTGTTTTCTGTTAAAAATACTTTTTTCTGCTTCATTAAATGACTTTAATAAGACATGAATAACAACTTATACCCACAGCAGGATATAAAGAGTGATTCAAATAACTGCCTGCTTCGAATGGGCTGCTTTCTTGAGATTGAGATTAAAAGTATGGGATCATCTTCTGATCTGACTCTTGTGTCCTTACAGACAAACCACATGACAGACAGTGTGGAGAGGAAGTGGCTCCCCCTAGAGGAGGAATCGGAGTCGAGCTTCAGAGGCTCGACAGCTCTACTGGTGGAACTGGAAGGCCAGGTGGCTCAAGCAGCTGCCGACGTCCAAAACGCCCAGAGCGAGGTGAGAACAGACCAGAGGCTGAGTGAAGCAGTAATGAATTGGTTTTAAAGAATCATTAATATCAGTGTGTGTGTGTTTTCTATCCTGAGGTCTCCTACATAGAGAACAGGATCGCTGCTCTGAACGCTGCCGGCATGCCAGTGGATAAAAAGAGAAGGGTAACGACTTTTCAACTTCCTTAAAGTCCTGAGGGTTCTTCAGAGTCAGAGCTGTTTAGAGTCAGCAGCTGGAAATCATTGTTTCCTCCAGTGCAAAAAAAACCCCAAAACACATTGGAGTTATTTATAAGAGTGGAATCTCCTGCCAGAGCTCCACATACTGACTTGATTTCCAGCTCTGTGCCCCAGCCCAGATTCAAATGAACCAATAAAATCATTTCTTTCTCCAAAGCAGATCTGCCTCTGATGATAACTGAGTCTACTCTCCAAGGGCATATATATTCTCACATTCTCACACTGTCTCTTTTGTGTCTTTCTGTTTGTAGTCTGCGATCCCGGTCCACCCGAGAAGACTTTCCCACAACGTCCCCTCAAGTAAGAACCAGCACCGCCGCCCTCGAGCACTGGCCCCCGGGGCCTCAGCACTGCCTCCAAACATGTTCATCTTATTAAAGTGAAACTCAGGAACATGATGTGAACTGATGAACACTGTGTCCTATTGTTCTGCAGCTTTAAATGCCCCAGCGGGGTGCATACATTGTTTTCAGGCAGAAAATGCATCTATGGTAGGAAACAAGTTTATTCCCTGGAAAATGTTCACACTAGTTTCCAGGGAATTCGTTTTCTACCATAGATGTCCACTGGGGCAATTTGGAAACTTGGGGAGAGAGAATGATTGCAATTAACTTTCCCCCCCTGATTATTTTCCTATAAGCGTATTGTTTCAGTGTCCCTAACCGAAAGGTTCATGTCATTACTAAACCCATTTGCTTCCAGCGTTGAGGTGAGTCCTACCTCCTCGCTGTGTTTTTGAAAAGCCTGTGGACAGACCATGTAGTTGCTGTTTGTCTCCAGGCCAGGCGGACAGGTTTGTGAGGAACTCCCTCTACAGGGGCTCCCTGACACAGAGGAACGCCGTGGCCAAGCCCAAGACCGGAGCAAACTGTGCGGTACGGCCCCCCCCCCGCTGCCGTGCTGGGTGTGGTGAAGGGTTCAATTCCACAGTCACAGAGCAGCAGGAACTGAGATTGGCCATTTGTTCCTCACGCAAGTGCAAAACTAAATACCAGCAGTGAACCTGTGTGTCGACCTGTGTGTCTATTATAAATCCAGCGTTGGCTCTGTGTGGTGATCTGGTGAAGCTCCAAACTGAGCACATCTGGAAGTCACTGCTCTTTGCCAGGAGAGAGTCCAGGCACATGACCCACCGCAGCAGCTTGTGGTTTTCACACTTCAGATTCTACCGTGTGAATCTGAACTTGGAATTGAACTCTTCACCTCACAGTATCACTGGGCTTCGCCTCACGTGGTGACTGGGTTCCCGTCGCTCAAGCTGTGTGGTGGTTTGACAGAACTGCATTTTCTTCTAGTTCTGCTTCTTGCTGCTCAATCAGATGATGTTCGCCCTCACATGCAGAATCATTCAAGCTTTAGTAATGCATTGATTTTTCCTTTATTCTGCCTAATACAGAGGCCGCCATGTTTTTTTTACAGTAGCCCAGACTGGACAAATTAGATATTTTGAGTTTTTATGACACCTGAAGCCTGCCACAGGTTCTCCTTCATGTTTGGAAGAGGAGGGTGAGGTGAGGGGTGTTTAGCTGCAACATGACACTTAACCACTAGGTGTCACTAAATTCTACACACTGAACCTTTAAGCATGAATGACACACAAGGTGTTTTTAGAGATGTTGTTTTAGAAACGTCATCAACCCCCCCTCCTTGCTCCTGCGTTCTCACGTTGTCACTGTCTGCTTCATGCTTTTTAATGAAATGATGGGAATGTCCTGTTCAATGTTCATTGGGGTTGATTTCCCTAAAATGTGTTTAAATATATTCTCACTTTAATGCCAGTAATCCCTGATGATTTAGAAGTGAACAGGTTTATAAGATTTAGCCGAAACCTTATAAACCTGTTGCAGTGGTTGTCCTGTTCCTGTCACTTGTTGTTTGTCTCAGTTGCTGTGAATGATAATTTATTAATTAACCCAATTGAAGCATGAAACGATTGATCAGGTCTTTCTCTCATTCAAACAGCCGCTCACTCACTCACTCCCTCTCTCTCTCTCTCTCTCTCTCTCTCTCTCTCTCCTCTCTCTCTCTCTCTCTCTCTCTCTCTCTCTCTCTCTCTCTCTCTCCTTGCAGAAACCAGTCATGACTCAGGGTTCCTGAGGAGGAGGCTGAGCCTTTTGTGACCCAGCAGTTTTTTCACATTACCACATTTTGTCAGTTTCTTACAGTCGTCATAACTGGACATTTAGCATAATAAACTTTATTCCAGTAAAAGGGTGAATTACTTACATTTTTAGAGGCCGTGCCCTTTTGATATTATTAGTAATTTTACCATATTTATATTATGATTCAGTTACACATGATGTGCACTAACAATGCTTCAATTGCAAAAGCATTTATATTTGTCATAATAATCTGATATTGTTAAGATGCTTATTCCAATGTTGCAGGTCTTACAGCTGGTAGCTAGCCAGACTGTAAACACTTTAATATCTGTCACATATTGTTAATGTTTTGTGATATTTCGTTAATATCTTTGTCGAGGAGAAATGAAAAGCCAGTTTAAATATTTACTTTAAGGTGTGTGAGTGTGAATGTGAAGGAAATTAATTCAGTGTGTAGAGAAATACACAAACAGTGGAGTGCCACTTCTGGCCAAGACAACATAACTGTAACCTACTGCATATTATTCACTTCCTGTCCAGAGGAGACAATAAGTCATAATTCATCTTTTAAAAGATATATATAAGTACACTTTTTGTATTCTGACATAATATAAAAAATGTATGTTTGTTAGATTTTCTGCATATTTATAGCAACAAGACATTTAAATAGATGAGACTTTTTCTAAATCAACATAATCAGTAGGTTTTAATATTCAACCTAAATTCAGATTGTAACAAAATTTAAAGAAACTAAAACTATTTCTTTCTTTCTCATTATCTCCTCAATCAATTAATGTCAGTCATCCATCAGATAACTGCATGTTGAATATTCTATATCCAGATGTTGAAGGAAATTGTGTTTTTGAAGATGATTCAATAATTCACATTAGTTTTGCGTTCGAGTGACAAATTAAATGAAAACGCTCGATGAGACTCAAAACCAGAGCAAACGCTTCTGTAGAGTTTGAGATCAGATAAGAATCCTAATATATGATCATTATACGTCTCAACATGAATTCTATTAATTGTCTATTTCTTATTAAATTATTTACAAACGAAATCTTCTTTTGTTTGTTTTTGTTTGTTTTTTGTGATCTTATAAATGTAACGTGATATTTCCTGTTTGGCCTTTGCTGCCTGTGCCTGTCGCAGATCTGCATCATCTAACCACAACCCTGACAAATCATTCAATACACATTGTTCTCGTCTTCGTACAGAAATCACTTCCCACAGGCGGTGACACGTCAGCTCTGTTACCAGTTATCTGAATATACAGGAACAAGTCCAGTGTGCAGTGGAATAAAGAGCGTGAGGGTCCTGAGGCAGTAAGACGCTGTCATTCCAAAGAATAAAACATCTCCACATGCTGAACATCACACGTACACAACACTTGTAGCTTCACTTTCCAACACTAACGATGATTCCAGATGATTTGTGCCGCAGAAACATCCCAGTAATGAAAACAGTCTTAATAATAATAAATAAAATACTTCCTTTAATTCATTGCTTATGTGTGAAAAGTCAACTGGGAGTAAAGTGAAATTTCCAATTCTCAACTGTCATTTTCACTGAATTCGTTTAATAGTAATGATGAAAACTTTATTTATGGGATTTGAACACAAATGAAATGAACATCGCGAGAGAACAAAGTCATTTTGTAGTGTTGTGTTCAAGCCAGAGGTTCCAATGTAAATCTTGTGTATTGTTAGTATCGTACAAATTTTCCTTGGGAGGTCGGTGACATCAGCGAACCCCATCCAGCTGGAATATAAAGAGATGATGAAAGAAGTGATTAAGTGAAACCGACATCCAGAGTCAACCTCGTCCTCCCAGTGCAGGTGAGATCTCAAATCAATCTGCGTCTGTCACAGTCGCATTATTTGCTTTGGTCCAACCTTCTGTGGTTTTGACTGGGCTTTCATTTCACAGGGATTCTACTGGGAACCGCTACTTCGGTTTCTACTGGGCGATCAGGAAGAAGACATCCCTGAGGGAAATTTAACAGTAAGTCCTCATCTTGGTTTAGCAAAAAATGGTATTGGTGCTGAAGCATAAAAGACTGTTTAGAAAATAGACGATTTTTAAACAAAAGCAAAATATTCCTTCAGATGTGATTGATTGTGTTGTTGTTGTGTGTTTTGTGTGTAGCTCAGTGATGGGGCTGTGTGCAGTCCTCTGTGTCGTCCTGCTGCTGCTGAGTCCAGCTCTAAGTTACTCTAATGGAGACAGTTCCATTGTCATAAGAAGTAAGGGATCCTGAAATCAAATCAATGCCTGATGTGATTATGAAAAGTTTGTTGCCGTGTTATTCTAAAAAACGTCTGTTTGGTGATTGACTGCCAGACAACCAATCACATATCTTTGCTTGTTTCACAACCAGTTCTTCAATTACTAAGTTACATGACCATTGGGGAAAATATCATTAAGAAATCTGGAATTATATAAAAAGTCTACATAAATACTGAAGTAAAAAAAAACAGAAATGTTAAAAAGATAAGAAAAACGAATGAATAAGAGGTTGAATTAGGTAATTTAATTTATTGGATTGAATTTACTTTAATTATAAATCATTATTACTAATTTTATTATATATATTTATATTCTCCTGTATAGTTTTGGGCTGAAAACAATAAAGTGACATTCTGCAGCTTCTCCTCTTAGTGTGTTTATTTTCACAACACTGGAAATCGACCCGACTAAAGGACAAATTAAATCATAACAAGCACAATACAAAGGATACAGAACTATATCATGTTTCATGTTCACCTTATTATTTTGCTCCTTACTACACCTGCAGTAGCAAAGTCATGAGTCTCATCCACGATGAAGGTGGGATTTGTTTTTTATTTCCTCCTGTGTCCTTCAGATCCAAACATCGCTGCGTCCTGGTACACGGGCAGAGGGATCCGACCTGTGGGGAGGTTTGGCCGAAGAGCTACGAGGAGAAATGATCATCGTGTCACAGCGAGAGTTTACAGGCTGAAGACCGACAGAGACGGAAGAATCTGGATCCATCAGTGATGACAAGTACTGGAGGATACAAGATGAGATTAGATAAGATGAGAGTAGAGAAGAGAAGAGAAGAGAAGAGAAGAGAAGAGAAGAGAAGAGAAGAGAAGAGAAGAGAAGAGAAGAGAAGAGAAGAGAAGAGAAGAGAAGAGAAGAGAAGAGAAGAGAAGAGAAGAGAAGAGAAGATTAGAGAAGATAAGAGAATCCTTTATTTATCCCACAATGAGGAAATATGCAGATGATATCTGTGCTCTTATTTCTTTTGAGTTTTCTAATACATATTGAGCATTTTGTTTAGTTTTTGTCATTTTCTGTAAAATACTTGTGTTTTGTCTTTTCATACAAAATCCATTTAAAATGTGTTTTCTTTGAAAATTGTTTTGTAAACTCAATAAAGAACATGAGACAATAAAGTTTTTAAAGCAGTGTGTGTACCACTGGTGTGTTCTCCTTCCAATCGCTTTTTGTGCCTCATAAAAATTTTTTTATTTTGAACTCTTCTCTTTCAAGAATTGATAATTATGCAACTTATTCATTGTTTAATTGTCACTTTGTTTATGTCCATAGCTCAGCTGTTAAAATGAGGACACATTTTTCACTGAGATAATTATGGGGGTTAACACAACATCTGCAAAGGGGCGTTGTTGTATTTTAGATTCTCAATATTTATATACAATGAAAACCAAATGATTCCTGCTTTACAGTTTTATTTACTTCAAGTCATCTTCTCAGCAGGAGGTCTACTGTCTTTCTTTCTTTAACTAAACCTAGACCCTCAGTTCCTCTGGCTCCAAACAAGCTTGGTTTCAATCAGCTCAACAAAGCCTCTTCTGAGTGATGCTTGAAATCAGGAATACACAGTTCACACTTAGAGGATCACACGTTGTGTGTGTGTGTGGACATAACACAACCAAACATTTAGCAAAGAGCCCGACTGCAGGGGAGAGAAGTCGGTTTATATAAGAGCGTTGATGCAGCCAAATGCAGTGGTCAGGAATCCTCTTAATCCTGATGTTATGGATGCAGAGGGACTATATTTGTGTTATTTATGACTGTTGATGACTAAAGGATCGGGAGAACTCGGGGTACAGCCTCCTGCAGGCGGATCCTAAAGAACGTACAACGCCCCCTGTCCCTCCTCCTGTCCTCCTGGTACATGTCAGAGGCAGATGTGATATAAGTACACACGTCCTTTACTCAAGTAGAAGTAGCAGATACCTGTGTGAAAAAACAACTTCAATAAAAGTATACAAGTATTTATTAAACCTCCTTTACCTTATAAAGTATATAAGTACAGGCTCTGAAATGTACATATAAAAGTACAAAAGTAAAAAGTAAATTTCTACCGGCTGTTTCTGTGCAGAGAAAAACTGAGACTTATTTCACATTAATAGAGTCCGATTTTTTAAGTTAAATCACTTTTACTTCAAAAGAAATTAAAAACAATAAACTAAAAACAGGGTTTAAGGCAAGAAAATAGTTTATAGCCTCAATTCCTGTAAAGTGAAACAACGTGAACCTTTCAAGAAAGACGCACAACGTTAGTTCCTCTTTATATAAACAAAAGTGTGTTTATCCCATTTATTTTCTAGGTTTTCCAACATTTCCCATGTCAATAAAAAGAGGGACAGTCAAAATAACTGTAAGAAATTAAGATTTATCAAACGTTCCTGTCGTCCCAGTCGTCTAATATCGCTCTGCTCCAACCAGCTGATTTCATTACGTTACCTCCGTCTCTCTCCTTCTTTTCTCCTCTTCTCTTCTAGGGCCCAACTCTGCAGCAGGAAGCAGCAGAAGAAGAGAACGTGTCCCTGTGATGCAGATTCACCACCGGTGTCTCCCTCCACTCTGACAGACCCTCCTGCTGGGCTCCCACACACTCGTACACCCTGAGGGCTAGAGCCACACAGCCCTGTTAGAACATGCATCTCATTGCACACTGGTATGACACAGGAACAGGTCAGAGGTCAGAGGTCAGGAGATCAAGAAGGGAACGGAGGCAGGTCACTGTTAAAGACCTTGAGCTGTCAGGTAGCTGTCAGATTGATGATGAACCAGTGCATTCACTACTTCTGTTGGTATCTACTGCCCACTAGGGGCGGATGTGTGGCCTTTCTGTTCTCCTTCAGAAGATAAATCCACTGGGTGACACCAGTTTCACACAGTTTCTAAATCCAGGTAAGATTAGCAATGAATATAATCTTCATATCTAACAGTTTTTGATTGATGAGGCCTGTTAGGGCAAAGCTCAGACGTTAGGCAAAACAGAGGCCTCTCTTTTCTGTGTATAAGTTTAATGACGGCTTCAAAATGTTTGAGGCTTTGAAATCCAGGGGGCGCTATAGAGTCTCTCTGGAAACTCAAATGTTTTTAAAAGGGCTTTCAATTCAAGTGCTCTTAGTTTTCTTAACTCTGCAAAGTCGTTGTTGTGTTTTTTTGTGTTGTCGCTTTGTTTGTTGGTGAGCCAAACACAATTTTTCACTCTGGCAGACAATACAGTTCTTTTTCTTTTCTTTTCTATTCTATTCTATTCTATTCTATTCTATTCTATTCTATTCTATTCTATTCTAAATGACTCAACACATTTACTCACCTATAGCTGCTAACAGCTCGCTGACCTGGAACCCCGACATTGCAGATGTCTCTGAAAAGTACAACCCCCTGTCTCTGGCCAGCCCCTGTCCTTCCTGTGTGACGGCAGACAAATCAGAAATTGTGTGACTATATGAATGGGGACTGATTGTGATACCGTTTATTGTGTTGTCATCCTTGCGTGTACCTGCACTGAGACTTGCCTCTCCTCAGCCAGATCCCCCTTGTTGCCCACCAGCCACAGGACAGTAGATCCTGGGACGACCTGCTTCTCCAGCTCTCTGAGCCAAACCTGAGCTCTGAGAAATGTTTCCTGCAGCGACACAAGCACATGCAAGTACACAAACAGATGCAGCACCAGCCAAGAAAAGCACAGGCGACTCATTTATCATGTGCATGTGTGTGTTTCCTTTACCCTCTTGCTGATATCATAGACCAGGATGGCAGCGTGGGCTCCTCTGTAGTAAAGAGGGGTGACGCTGTGGTACTTTTCTTGCCCTGCCGTGTCCCATATCTCGAAACGAAGATTGACGTCATTCAAATGCACCATCCGGGTCAGGTAGGCACCTGGAGGGTCAGACAATTAAAGATTAAAGATTAAAAATACTTCTTTCTCTAGTTTACTTGTTTTTGAGGTATCATCATGTGTGTGAAATATGTGTTAAGTGCTTTTGTATGATACAACTAGATCAAACTTTTGTTTAACGACAACTTTTAAGTTCGATAGTTTGGGAAATGAATGTATTTACTTGATGCCACTCTCTGTGTCTTATCCAGACGTATGCAGAGGGTATAGTAAGAAAAATATAGTGTAACAAGTGGGTTTTTTCATGTCGAGCAAAATCAATCCAGCCTATAAGCCACTGTCGAACATTAACTATGGTAACTGAGTAATCTGGAGGTGTTTGTCTTTGTTGACCTCTGGAGACAGTTTCCAGGCTGTACTTTATTCACTGTGTAACTTTACTTTTAGCGTGAACAGACATCAGGGGCATCGATCTTCTTCCAGCCAAAGAGCCGAAACACACATTTCACACAAAGACAAGATCAAAATCGATCTTATCCTGAACTCACAGCCAACAGTAGGCGATGTGCTCCTGAACTCATCCTTCCCAAATCGCAGAGCCAAACATGACTTGCCCACTCCAGAGCTCCCCAGAAGAACCATCTTAGCCCTGAGGGTTTGCACAGGTCTCCTCAGACGAGCTCCTCCTGGCGACCTCGGGAGATTCTCCCCCATGAAAATAACTCAGGTGGAGCAAAGTCTGTGAATCCTGATCCGGTACAGATCAATGTTTTCCTTCTAAAGAAGCAGCAGCTGCTCCAAACTGCACAGAGGAGCTGACACGGCTGCTGCGTGGAGAGAGTATGACGCAGCGTCAGCTTCACCTTGGAAATCAAAAGTAAAACCAAAGTCCTGTCTTAACTTGCGATACAGCAAACAACACAATCTCTCTTACCCACTGAGTCATAACAACATAAATCTGGACTGTTTCTTCCTGTGTTAGCTCCTCACATGACACCTCTACACCACAGGAGGGCGGCATTGCACTGCTTACACCTCCTGCTGTACCAGTAACAACCAGCAGGTGTCAAGCCCCTCAGTCTATGAACACGTGTTGAATTCACTATTTAATGTTCCTCTATGAAGGATCTGCTCAGTTTGTTTTGAATGTACAAATACAAATGTATTCACTGAAATGCATGTTCATTCATAATCCATACCAGTTTAAAATGTGTTGGTTTTGGATTCATTTCCATATACACAACGTAACTCATTTAAATAGATAGAGAACTGTGTTTTAAATACTTTTACTGACTCATCAGATACGAGAAGAAGATAACTGCCACTTTCTCCACAAAGAAGATAACAGCTTCCACCTTTAGCCTCTCGCTCCTCGTGTGAGTCCAGACAAACATGAATCCATTGTACAGGTTTAAAGGTTCAGTGTGTGGAATCGGGTGACATCTAGTTGTGAAGTGTCAAGTTGCAGCTGAACACCCCTCACCTCACCCTCCACTTCCAAAAATGGATCAGAACCTGTGGCAGCATTCAGGTGAGTTTAAACTCAAAAGGTTTAGTTTGTCCAGTTTGTACGACTGTAAAAAAAACATGGCGGCCTCCGTAGAGAGGATCCACTCTAATGTAAATTTAAAGTATTTCAAAATAAAGGTCTCATTCTAGGGTAAAGAAGACAACAATTCATACAATTTAGATGAAACAGACAAGTGAAAACATCACTAGGATTATTTTCTATTGCCAATAAATCCATTTCACCTAAATCTTACCCACTGGCCTTTAAGCATCTTGTGAAAAAACCTCTCTGTGTTATATTACAGGCGCTTACACGTGGTACAGCAGTGATATCACAGGGTATCAAAATATCTAGTGAGGGCATCATGAACTCGCCTGCCACACTGTACTGGCATGAGCAGATTATGGGATTCACATATTCACATTGTGTTGGATGAGCAGCAGTAAAGTCTCTCGTCTTCTGCCTCTTTAAGAAGCTCCAGCCCGTTTTTAGTCCTCGCTGGTCACCATTAAAAATAGCAGTGGGAGTGTGAGAGAGTGCGATCGCCCAACAGGAGCTGTGGTTTCTTCCTGAAACTCAATCGGACATGTTCGGAGCCAGCGGCCGGTGCTGCGTTCAAGGACAACATCCAATACTGACAACAAAACTGAACTTTCACTTATTCTTATTCTGTCTATTTACTTTTTAGAGGTTTAGAAAAACCGATTCGACAGTTTGGTTTGGTATCACCAGTCAATCATCGAGAGCAGAAGTGTACACTTGCAAACACATGAATCCAGATATTAGTGGATAATATTTGGATTCATAGATATTATGAATCCAGATACACACTGAAACGTCACGTTCTTCTAGCACAGACAGCTGTTGTGTTAATATAAAGTTGTTTTATCCGTTGTGTGTTCTCTGATTTCAAACAGAAAGGATACAGTCTATGGATGTGACATTGCCTCACTGTGCTGAAGTGAAATGTCCGACAGCACGTGAAGGCCCCACGGGTTGAGTTCAGGCTTTGAAGTTGTTGTGTGTCACAGGTTCGAGTCCGGGAGCCGTCCCCCCCGCTGCCGGAGAACACAACACACACACAGACACACACTTTATTCTGTACACTTTCCCGACGGAGCTAAAGTTCCACGCGTGTTTGCTTCCCGCAGTAAAACGCACAGTTGTAAGTGAGCGCGCGCTCTGTGAGGAGACGCACGTGCGGCTGCAGCTTGCCGCGGGCTCGTCAGTCTCGAGTCAGTTCCGGTGCAGGAAGACGCGTTGGAGCGGATGTGTGACAATGACCCGGGTCCTTCCTCCGCGTGTCCGCGTTTGACTCGAGCTGCGCGGCCACACACGAGCCTCAGCTGCCGCCCGGGCCGGATTACTGCTGCCGCCGAGCGGGGACATGGGGACTCAGGGCGCGGGACGGAAGAGGTCCAGCAAGAAGGACAAGTCCACGGCGGAGGACGATGCCCTGAACCTCATAGCGAGAGAGGTGAGCGGAGGAGAGCTGGACTGGGAGAGGAGGAAGAGCCCACTGGGTGGTCTTCCTCACCCAGTCCCACTGAGGAGCCCCATCTCACTGCTGGGTGTGATGGGTGACCCCGGTGCACACACACACACACACACACACACACACACACACACACACACACACACACACACACACACACAACCACTCATAAACACACACACACACTGCGGTTTGATTGCGACCGGCACAGGTAACTTTGTTTTTACTGGTATTTTTCAAGTTAACACATATTTTAATTAATTGATCAATTAGCTACAATTGCGATTCTTAAAGTGATGGTTCACCGTAAAATGAAAGTTCACTCATTATCTACTCACCGCTTTGCTGATGGGATGGAGTGTTTGAGTACACAAAACTCACAAAGGGTGGTAAACTTTATTATGAATAGCTATAAATAAAATAAAACTAATACAACTAATTATATAGAACTCAAATTAAGTATTTTAGAATCTGAATCCCATCATAACTAGAAAGATCATGCAATTAAATGTAGTGTGTACTTGACCTTAACAGACCTTTTAACTTTTATAAATAAATGAGTAGCAAAGTGATATGAACAAGGCTAAACAATTAGGAAAGTGATTAAATATGCAAATTAAAAGTCTGTATGAAACGAGATGCAGTATCATTATTAATACTGTACTGAAGGATTATAAACCTTTCATGTTCCAACCTGCAGGAAGTGTTCTGCTCCCCGTCTGTGAGCAGTGAGCAGCAGTTGCTCTGCATTGTTTCCAACAGGTGGTGAAGTCGTGTTGTGACAGGTTGACAAGGGCTCTAATCTCTTTATTGTGATGAGTCTGGAGCTCCAGGAATTGATGTTTTGTGGCAGATGTAAGACCCCATGTGTCCTCGGGAATTAAGTCGCTGTCTGAAGTGTGATACCAGGCACGCTTTTTGTCCCCTGAGGTGGAACACACACACGTAAAGAATCAGTGTTTCAGTCTAATTTCAAATCGTATATTAAGAAGCCGCATTGTGCGTCTGTCCTTGAAGATACCAGCAAGCTTCCCATTCTAGACCTGTTCAGTTAAATGTTTTTTATAAAATACTACAGCTTCTGCTTTATTACAGTTAACATGTGTGGCTCATTTACAAGCTCGAAGGATTTAACTGGTGGTTTCGTACATTTCCTGGCGACTCTTTGACTTTTCCGTTTGGCAATCAGCACCATCTCCAGAGCCAGGTTCACAACATTTCAAAATTAAAAGCTCTGCAATTCAGCATCAAAATGAACATAGTGCTTTTTACTTTGAGGACAAATTAAGACATGGGTTCCACACACAGACTGATACGGATGTTTGTTGAATTAGCAGATGGATATAAATTCATATTTTCTGCCATAAATGTATATTTAGTTTGGACGCTGCTGCCTGTTACTCAGCAGAATGTGTGTTTCTCCTGCTGTGAAGTGATGAGCACAAAAACCCTGAAACCCTACGTCACAGCCTCTTATCTCATTCAGGGAAGTTTTTTAAAAGTGTGTGCAGCTGTAGGAGGAAGTTGAGTCTGTGCTAACCCCACCCGGATGTTTCACCTCACTTGCAAATCACTTGTAACTGACATTCACACGATTTTAGTCATCACTTTTTAGCTGTGAGTGGCAGCAAGTAAAACCAGGAACACTGCACATCCCTTCTGCTGCTGGCACTTGTTTCTTGTTGTCGTCTATGTTGTGTGGCAACAGTGGCACCAGGATGCAGCAGCAATCACTAAACATCTAAACAGGATACGACAAAAACCAGTAAGATCAGCCAGTTTTCTCCCACGTGTGCAACAGGGAGAAAGTCTGTGCCTTTAAGTAGCATAGGGGTCAGGTCCCTCACTGGCAGTCATCTGACGGGAAGGCATGTCAGCCCTGATGAGTTGGCCCATTCTGAAAGAAGAGCTTTAAAAATAGATGCTCCTGAAAGATCAGCTGTTGCTGCACCCCAGTTTTAGATCGGGCCAGTGGGAGCGGGGGGTGGGGGGGGTGGAGGTGGAGAGATGTGGCTCACCAACTGTCCGCCCTGGCAGCGAGAACATTGGTGTTCCAGTGTAGAACAGAAGGCTGAAGAAGTTTGATCGCAGGAGCTGAGTCTGAGTTTGTGGAAACGTCTGGTCCTTTGGTGTCATGTTTCTGAACAGCCCTCTGCTGCCCTTTAGTATCACAGGGCTCAGAGGAACTGGTAAATCTGTTAATCTGGTTAATGGTGCACCAAATGGGAGAAGACCCCACACAAAGACAGGCTGCCACCTCTGAATACCAGAGCACTAACTGTTCTGTTCTGTAGGAAACTGGTTTGTCTGTCAAACTGTGGGAATCCAGCTTGTAAACATTGATTTGTTCTGAGGACGACTCACTGTGGATCAGCTTCTCTCAAATACACTGAAATGTGGAAAAGAACAAAGTATATATTAGTTATTAAATGAAAATCTATAATCAACCACTCAGTGGAAACATAACATTTTAAGAAGTGACCTAGGTCTTACACTGTGTAGCTGCTCCTGGAACAGTTTATGCTGTTTCACTGTAGAGCTGATACCACACAGGGGCACTGGAATAGAACAGAGTCGTTAATAACACGGTGCCTATATTACTATGACAAGTCTAAATGTCTGCTGTAGTCTGCACACAGTGTGTCCTGCTATGAGGTGACACCGCTGTGCCCCCGTTTCCCCTCAGGTGGGTGTCAGATATTGACAGTTAGAACTGAGTCCATCTGGTTTCCCTGCTCCTTAGTACAAGCTTAAACTGGTTTGACATGCAAACTAAAAGACATTTGTCATCCTGGCAATGACATGAAAGTCTGGACCCGACTGTGCCGACATCTTCCGGAGTTAATTAAAAAAAAATGGATTCAGACACATCAAATTCAAATCAGGAGCCAGGTTTGAAGATGTTTACACCGGCCGAGCCCCACTCACATTCCTGGAGTTGGCCCAAGGCAAACTTTTACTTTCATGAGGTAAAGATTCCCACGGAGAGTTTGTGTTACACCCTCAGGTCTCACCCAGATGTGTCACAGTGTGAATCCAGACACCGACAGTGAGCACACACTTGGCCTTTGAAGGTTGTTATATTCAACGGGACAAATATTGACTAGTAGCTCAGGAGTTATGTTCCTAACTGTCCTGATGGGTTGGAAAGTCAAAACACTGTTATTGTATAGATTGAATTTAGGTCAAAGTCTTGCTTTATTAATAATATGGACTTCAGACCCCAAACTTCCACAAAAGCAGAAGAGCATCGTTCCTTATGAATTAATTCACAATCAATCAATCAATCAATCAATCAATCATTATTTGTAAAGCCCATATTCACAAATCACAATTTCCCCTCTGTCCTCATCCCAAAATTCACTCAACAGAGATATTTAGAGTGAAGGTTAATCTTGATTATATGACATAAACAGGCAAATTACTTTACTGATATTCCTCAGAAAGTCAGATGAATTATGTGAATCATCTGACTATAAGGTCAATAAGGTCAAGGTGTAACCACCAGACCTCCATCCACAGCTTCTCGTCAGGTTCCTTGTGATCGTGTGTTTTGTAGTGTGTGTTTCTAGAAGACGGTCTAAACTGGAGATTAAGCTGCCAGGTCGGTGCTGGGTGCCTGATAGAAGCTCAGTGAAGCGTTGAAGAGTATTTAGAGCGGATTAGTCTGGGGCTTGACGGCAAGGAAGGGGAAGCCCACCACACAATCCCCTCTGGGTTCCTCCACTGATCTGGGGAGCAAGGCCACACGGCTCAGTCCTTCATGCTGGCAAAGCCGAGTTAATGATTAATACAGCGGAGAAGCATCAGACATTTACACAGCTCAAATCTCCACTGAGTAAATATTGAAGATTTCTAACTGTGTTGTGTCCATCTCGATGTCATGTAAAAGTTTAAATGTGCTGCTCTAGTAAAGGAGTTTCCTGCACATCCATCCAGATGAGTCCAACAGCTGTGTAGAGCACATCGGACGTTTCCCAGGGAACACACATTATAACCATGAAGCACTTACACTGGCACTAATGGGCCCAACGATTACTTGTGTATTTGCTGATTTGTGTTTGCTGTATACACAGACCACTGCCTCTGGCTTGGCTTGCCAGTCTCATGTCTCCTTAAAAGGAAGTGGAGGCTCTCTGTGTGTTGGCTTCCTCTTGATGACATCATCACTCGCACAGCCCCATGCAGATTGTTATCACAAACTCCTTCCTGTTTGTTCTCCACCACTGAGTTTTCCTCCCGGGCGGAGGGAACAGCGGCGGGTGGGGATTTGAATTCAGGTGTATTAGATTTCATCAAACCAATGATTAACCTGCTGACACTGATGAGCAGAGTCGGGCCTGGATTTCAGTGTTGAGCTGGAATCTGGAAATTATTAATTGTCTCGTTAGTCATTACAAAATGGAAAATACAGAAATGTGTCCATCCCACTTTTCCGAGTCATAATGTGTGTTAGTTATTAATCTACATGCAAATGACAGAGAAAACCAGCAAACGTGACATTTAGAGTAAAATTCTAATTTGTCAATGTTCATCCTCCAAGTCGCTCCATCACTGTTCAAAATCCTCACAGCCAAGTTCACCACCTTTCAAAATAAAAGCTTCACATAAAGCATTACAGGAATAAAACACACTTTGTGCTTTAACTAGAGGAAGTGATTTCTGTGAACATGATGGAGATCTGCGCTGTTTGTGTGTTTTTTAATGTCAGTATTTACATTTATTACAGTATTACTCTGGATTCCATGTCTCCTGACCCCTAGCTCTCTTGCCTCAGCTTGTTTCGGGGGTGCATCACATTTGTGTGCTGGCGCTGTGATTCCACTCATCACTGCAAGCAAACTCACATCATAACGAAATATGTACATGGGAAAGAAAAGCACCACAAAAAAATCCCCAGATGCATTCTGCTTGGTTTCTCTTCTGTGTATTCTCTGAAAGACAGTATGCTGTTACACCCCTTCCTCTTTCTCTTTAGGATTTAGCAATTGCTCGAGGTCAAAGTCAGTGGAGTCCTGACCTGTTGCACTGTCCTTAAACCAGAGACTGTTTGTCACAGCCCTGAGGCATAAGGGGGGGAAACAGTGTTTATATGAATGTGTGCAGCTTCATGGAAGTAGAGGGAAGAAATAAATCATCTTTTGGAAATAATCAACGTCGCAGAAATTCCTCTCTGCCACTGATCTCCTGTTTGCTCACAGAGCTGCGTTGTGTAACTTCCTGGAAGCTCCTGCTTACTCCCATCATGCTTCGGTAGCAGTGGGTCAGTTGCAACACAAACTGTTGCCTGAGGCGCCAGCGTCCAGGCCTCAAGATGCTTCCTATTACGTCCACAAGGAAAAACAAGGAGGACATTATGAAGTATGTCACAGTGGTGTTCTAGTTATAGAACCACAACTTCTACAGAAGGACAGTTTAGTGTCATGTGTGGTGAATGGGCGGCTAATGATAACTTGTCGTCTCTTAGTAGTTCAAAGTTTGCTAATTTGCATCGTATTTCTTCACTGTCACAGCTCCAGACGCCTCTGTTGTTCTTATTTTTAGAAATGTCTGAAGAACCCTATTTATTTTATTCCTGGTGAGAAGAAGCCTGCACACAGTTGCTTACCAGTTTGTTTGCTGTGCTGGGAGCTCTTCAGCTGTTCCATGATGATGTGTCCTTGGAACATCACAGCCCTGCACACTGTACACAGAGTGATGAGTCAGCATTGTTTGCATGGATCTTTAACGGGGTAGAAACTGAGAATTTTCTATCATTGAGGTCACTGTTGGAATGTACTGCAGTGGAAGAGCTACTGACCTAGTACAAAGCTAAAATAGCACAGAGTAGACCGCATACCAGAGTAGACCGCATACCCTCGATAATGAAACCACATTTAAATCAGCTAAATCCAGATTTGATCTGGTTCAACAGCTCATATCAGTCACATCCATCCTGTCCATAGTGGGTGCTGACAAATATGATATTAGCTAATATCTATTATCAGCTTTTGGTGACTTCTGGTTGATTAATCCCAGCTGAAGTTTCAGTCACCAGCCTATGTTTTCCAGAGCTTTCAACAGTCTCGAGACTAATAACTCCTTAAACAGCCCATGATTGGATCATGAGGGGATTTTGCTTTTTCAGACGGATTTATTCAAAATTAAAAAACAGGTGAGATGTTGTTGCTGCCACAGCTTCTGATTTACTCGTCAGTAAATTAATGATTCTGAATCTGAGGTAAAACGTACTGCAGCTCTGTAAATCATCCAATGAATGGGTTTCCTTAATACCTTTTCTTTTTTCTAAGGGTTTTGGGACAAAGGCTTATTTATTCCTCTCTCCTACCATTTGAGAAAATTACATCCATCCAGTCGACTCATGTCTGTGGCGACGTAATGAGCCCAGCTTTCCCTCAGCCGCTCCCTTCTCCGCAGCATATGAGAGAATTACTAGGTTTTCCAAAGAGGAAGCAAACTTTATATTCTTTTTTCCTACTCAGTCATTATCGCCCTTGACTGGATAATAAAAAACAAACTGTATGTGTGCACTTAATGGTCCTGCCTCACTCTAAACCCACTCAAACCCCCAGTTGGTTAGAGATCTGCAGTATTTCTGTTTGACCTCATGGTCATTAACATACCGGTTCATTTTGGCGGCTGACGACCGGCTCTCGGGTCGTGGGAAATAATCTCACAGGAGATAGAGGCAGGCCAGACGGGCAGTGAGCTGTGGTGGCACTTGGAGATTTGGTGGCCCTTTTGAGATTGTCAGTGGACACAAGGGCTCAGGTTGACAGAGTCCAGGCCAACACTGAGTCACATGCACACTGTAAGGTCATGAAGTGCAACTCAAAACCATCCTTTGTGTAATTAAAGCTTCTTACACCCTCCCGTTGATTGATTATAACTTTCAAAACTGTTGATTTTCCTCATATTTCAGACGTAGTGTCCAAGTGGTCGATCTCGTTAGAGCCTCGATTTGTGTAATGAGCTCATTGGTTCCCTTGAGAACAGTCACACCACTGAATTAGCACAGTTTTGATAGAACCCAGGTCCATGTAGGTCATTATAAATAGCTGTGAATCAGGAATAAAAAGAATGTGTGATGCTGTCTGCTGCCCTAGTTAGGTCAAACGTTATATCTAGAGCCACCTACGATATAAACAGTCATCTGGAGCTGCAGATAAGACAATGGCTGACATCAGGATGTATGAGCAAGGATATCTGACTTGTAGTTTTTATACATAGACAGATAATTGTACATTGTGTACATGGTTTATACTGATGCCAGTGTGGTAACTGTCTATCTACACTGGAGGTGACAGTGGAATATCAGTCATGCTGGACCTGATTTCTATTTCTGTACATCTCTAGTTGTTCACCAGTGACTGTGAAGGATTCCTGCTAGACATGCTCAACAAGTTCCTGAATAATAGACAGTGTAGAGAGTACGTGAAGAGAAATGTAGAACTCTCTCTCCCTGGGTCTGATGAACTCATTTCAGCAAATATTGTCTCAAACTGTTATCAGACGTAAAGTCCAGAAAATGTCCAAAAAACTGGGGTCAGGCGTGTTCACACTCACAACAGGAACATTTCCCAGCATTCAGATGAGGTGTGACCTGGGTAGAGAGAGGGCAGGAGGAAGGAGGCAGGAGGCAGGAGGCAGGACGTGACATTTACGTTTACAGCACATGGACACAGGGATGGTCCTCGAATCTCATTTTCTTTCTCAGTTGACATCTCCACCCACGTCTTCTGTGTGTCTTCTTCATCTTTCCTGCCTTGTTCTAACATGGACTCACTCACTCACAAACATTTTCCTGGCTGGAAAAAGTCAGAAGTATGAAATATGTCCTGAATGTTCCAATTGGTTCTGACTTTTGCTTTCTCACGTGCAGCCCTGAGAACTTATTTATAAAAAGATATGTAGACTTCAGTGCAGGTCTGAAAGCAGCTTTATATACCTTCCGTGGTTGATTTGCATTCTGATTATTCTCAGTGTTGTGCATGTTGCAGCCTTATTTAACTGAATAGTCTCGATGACATAGTGAGTCAACCATCAGCTGTGGCACATGGGGAATAGACTTCCTGCTTGGTGTTCTGGTGTGGTGGGGTTACTGCGTCCACACAATTCACAGCCTGTCAAGTTAGTCGTTCACAGGAAAGTCTACTTCAGCATGATATGATTGTCTGCCTCTCCTGCCTCTCACTGTATTGTGTTGAATTTTGTAAAGTACGTGTGTACTTCTCTATCTACTTTGAATGAGGTCTGTGAACCTGTTTCTCTTGTAGTTAATGCAAACTAGTGACAACTGACAAACTATGCAAAGTGTTCAACCTTCATCTGGTCAGTGTCCTGGAGATGGAGACAATTTCTTTACTCGCGGGAACAGAACATGTTTCACCCTTTTTATTAATATGAACAGAATGAATCATGGACTGAAACTTCTTCATTTTGTGTGCATGTGTGTGGTTGTGCATGTGTGTGTGTTTTGGGTGGAGGGCTTTCTAAACCAGCTCTTTGTCTGTTGCTTCCTGTTGCTTGGTCATAATGACTGACACGGGGGAAATGCATGTGACGGTCAGAGGGAGGGGGTGCAGTG
The DNA here is from genome assembly GCA_038501795.1 of Pseudopleuronectes americanus. NCBI lineage: Eukaryota > Metazoa > Chordata > Actinopteri > Pleuronectiformes > Pleuronectidae > Pseudopleuronectes > Pseudopleuronectes americanus. The sequence goes on from CM076727.1 coordinate 20,746,764, forward strand.
ACTCCACCTAGAGGCGAACACGCGGTAAAGTGTCCACCGCAAAGTCAGAGGAAGGAAATGGTTACACACACTCTGTTGCACACACACACTAACACACACACACACACACACACACACACACTGTGAGAGAGGTCCTTTTAAGGAAGAGGCTGAGCTCTCAGAGCTGACTGGAGCAAAGGCAAAGCCCTCGAATACACACGTATAAATACATCCACACATTTACACACTGTTGTGACTGCATGTCTGGAGATTGTCACAAGATTGGTGACTTGTAAATACAGATCAGCAGATGGGATATAATAATCTGTTTATAGATACTGTAATCTAGTTTAGTGTGACACCTGTGATATGAATCTTTAGTCCCATATCTTTGGATTATCGATATAAAAGTATAATTATCTGCCAACAATGTTAAATCAGGGGTGAAACATGTTCCAGGTTTTGCTTTCTCATTGTGGGATCTGTTGTGTTCCTCTAAACTCTTAAGCTCTCGACCCCTAATATGTGAAATGCCTTGAGATAATGTATGATATGATTTGGCATTTTCAATGTGTCTCTCGAGTCTAATTCAGCTCCTGTCTCCCTTCTCTCTCTCTCTCTCTTTTCTATGTTCTTTCTCTCCGTGTGTTTCTATTCTTTCTCTGTCCCGCAGGCCGAGGCCAGGCTGGCAGCGAAGAGGGCGGCCAGGGCAGAGGCCAGAGAGATCCGCATGAAGGAGCTGGAGAGGCAACAGAAGGAGGTACACAAGTCCGAATACACTCGCTCACATTTCAAAACGGTGAAATACCAGGCACTGTTTGGCTAACACTGCCCACATGTGGCCTGGTGTAGTATGTTGGTTTGATCCAAAGAGAAACAGGTTAGTGAAGAGTTGCATGAAGCACATCAGGAGTTTCTGTCTGGTACTTAAATGACATCTAAAGCAGCTCAGTGTTGTTGGACTTCAACACATTCGTGAAGCATCATTACATCAGATATTTGACACTAGGTGCTGCTGGTTAATATGCAGATTGGTAAGAGGTTGTTGTTTCAACCCTGTGTTGGCAGATTGTTTTTTCCTGTCGACAAACACTGTTAAGCTGAAAGACTCCTTGATCCTTTGACCTGTGACCCTGCTGGTCAAAGGTCCGAGGTGTAAACACAGCGCAACACTGCAAAGTGTAAGTGAATTAAGGAAAATGCACAGGTACAGTTTAAGACGTAAGAGAATACAAGCTTCAAGATTGGAGAAATTCTAAAACCTATTGAATATAAGTCAGGATCAGCTTATGAACTCTGGATAAATCAGTTCTATCCTAAAATCCCTTCACACGGTGTAAATTCATTTTAATAACTGAGGCCGTGCTAATGGGGGATTACAGATAATCCACTACACAATATTCACAATGATACAAAATCCCTGAGGAGATGTTTTTTCTAATTTCTTAGTCATGCATTGTACTTTGGGAATATTCTGTTGGGTGAATATTAAGCGAGGTAAAAGTGAGGTTATATAGATGGTCAGTAGATGTGGATATTTTTTACAGTGTAGGTTCCTGTTGGGAGGATTAGTGCCGAGTCAGCCAAAAGCAATGAGTAGAAAGTCCTTAAAGAGGCTCACTAATTACTCTCAAGAAGGGTTTGAACCTTTTCCAATTAATCGCACGCCAAAAAACTCTTCCAGGGCTTTGAATGGAAACTTTCCAAGACACATTTATCAACATGTCTTATCAACATGGCATGAGCTTATGGAGATGAAAGAGCAAAGACCAGATAAAGTTTCACCAGTTCTTGCAAACCAACTATTCATTCTCTGTTATCTGTAATATACAAATTTTATCGTGGTTCTTCTTTGTGGCCGTTTTTAAATGCATGTTTTTTTTTATTCTTTAAAATAAATACAATATTCAGTCGATATTTACTCATCAGTTGTACAAACGTTTTACATGGTTGATGAACAGAAAGAACACAAAGAGCCTCAGTGTGTGAAAGGTCTGTGTGTAGTTGTGTGTTTGTACTGCAGGTCAGTAGTGTGTTGCTTGTTGCTCCTTCTCTGGTTTACTGACACAGGTCTGTAGCCTTGAGACAGTCACACTGTGTTAAGCTCCCTGTTCTTTACCTGTAGGATATATATATATATAAACCATATTCCATTATACCATCAAGGTTTACTGGGGAAATTAGCATGCAGTTATTAAGCAATCACAACAAAGCCCAACAACAACAGTCTCACACACACGCACTGTCTTTCTCTCTCTCAAACACACACACACACAGACCAGACAGCTTAACAATGATTGTTAATCTGGTGTGTATGCCTGTGTGCGTGTGTATATGTGTGTGTGTGTGCGCCAGCCGTGCGTCCTAAACCCTTTAGCCGAGTTCTAAAGTAGCTTAGCAGGTTGCGGTCCCAGGTCCAGTGGAGCAGTTATTATTGTTGCAGCGCTCTCGGCCACGCTCTGAGTTTCCGGATTAAACTTCTCACTCGCTCAGAAGACAGAAGGAAAAGGTGGATTATTGTAGCGTTACCTCCTGCTGGGAGCTTTCCAACATGACCGCTCATGGTCCTAGCTGCTGAGCGCTGAGGAATGCAACCTGTCCTGGGACCCTGAGGGCAGCAGGACGGCCGGGCATCGGCTCACAGTGAGGGGGCTGAAGGCTGCCCTCACTGGGCGCCCAAGAACCCCTCTGGTCCACAAGGGGAGCTCGGTGAGTTGAAGGGAACGTCGGCAAACGTGTAAGCTGACTGGGTAACTCGCCGATGAATGGGCTTATGGCGTCGCCTCGCTCGGTTGCTAATTGGGTGTCCAGACGAGTAATGACCGATAAGTCGTAGACACAGTCCGTCCAGTCGGTTATTTGTCTGCTAGGGACAAACATTATGCTCGGGTTAATATCTCACGTGTTATATTTGATGTTAAAAAGTGGAAAACAATATCTTTCGATTGACGGCGTTTGGGCAGATGTCAAAGGTGAACCCGGAGAGAGTTGCAGGTCAGGGGTCAACTGCAGAGATGTTTCTGTGTCAACTCTTCAGGGACAGTTTGTCTCATAGAACGATGAGGATATTTGATGAAGGAGCTTCCTGGACTTCCCCCATCACTCATATCGTGATGCTTTATACGGTGCACACAGCCGACCTCTACAACCCGCTGTCCCCCTCTTGAAACATAGGATCATTTCGTTTTCTTGAGCCGACGAGACAAATGCTGCAGATCTTCTGACGCTGCTGCAGTTAGAGGTCGTCAGTTTTAGGGGATGTGACCTTTTAAGACAAAGACGTTCCGCTGCAAATCCATCTGTGAGAGCCAGAATCACAAAGCAGGAAATCTGTAGGTTGGGCAACTGTACAAGGAGACAGTGGCAGCAAATCTGGATTAAAGCTTTGGGCCGACGGGATGGAAAGTGCAACAGTCAGGGTAGGGTGTGTTTTCAGTGTGTCGTGCTGGGGTTCGATCAGTGGGAGGTTCTGAGATGCATGGAACTCTGATGCTACTTGAATGTAACAGCATAGAACAAAGGCAAACAATATATGTTTATAAATATAATAAACGTCACATATTTCATACAACACCCACAAGTGACCGTGCTTATCTTTGCATGTCTCCTCTTTTCTACAGTGGATTTTCAGTGACACAACATTTCTCACCTTACTTCCTCTCATGAGCCTGTTACTTATTTTCTCCTCTTTTCATGTTTGATATCTTCCCACATTTCCCCCTCCTCTCCTCGGTGCTGGTGTGTAGATCTTTCAGGTGCAGAAGGTAGGCCTCCTCTTCCTCTTCCTCTTCCTTTTCCTATTATTATTGTGAACCAGTTACCTGTGCTCTGTTTTCTGACCTTCACTGTCTCCTTTTAGAAATATTCTGGGCTGAACACTAGATTTGATGAGCGAGTGGACAACAGATGGGGAGATATAGAACAATGGATGGTACAGTTTCCGTGTGACAACAATTAAAATCAACCTCATCGTGAACTTAATATTTTTGCATGGGTTCATATCCTGTGTGTTGGTGGTTTTGCAGTTGTCCCAGTCTGCTTGTAATTTCCGGATCATTCCTGATAAGCCTGTTTTTTTTTATAAAAGAACAGATTATAATATAATGTCAAAGCTTGGACATTAATGCTGATGTCACTGACTTTCAATGAGCACGACTATCTGCCCTGTGGGTGTGAGGCTGCATGGAGGTTAACACATTGATACCTTGGTTTGAACTGTCCTGCATCAGAAGAGATGCTCAACAACCTGTGTGCGACTAATCTTTATTAACCATGGTGTGTTTTTGAAGGTGAATTGGAAGAGTGTGACAGGATTTGGGGCCAGTGTTCCCATGTTGTTGTTGTTGTTGCTAACTGTGCGTCAGTGGGTTTTTTGTCTGGATCACTGGTTGAGTGTGATGCTCACAAGCACGTGAAGCGTTTGTGTGGCTGAAATGTAAATGTGCAACTCCCTGAGCTGCACAAGATGTGTTGTACTTCCTCCTTCATCCGTCTCATTGATCTTTGACATCTCTCTCCTCCTTCACACTCTCCCTCCCTCCCCCTCTCCTCTCCACCTCTACTCCCTCACACCTCCCTCTGTCATCCAGGAGGACAGTGAGCGATACTCACGTTCTTCACAGATAAACAGGGTTTGTAGCTTTCCCTCTGTTTCCGTCTCCTCCTGCTTCTCCTCTGAACCGTAGTCTGTCTTCCATCACTTGAAAAGAAAGACACAAGGGGACGACACATTATTCAATGTTAGATTCAGGTTGATGAACATGTACTGAAGACCAGTGACTGTTATAAACACTGCTGGAGTCTATTATCTGGAGTTCTAATGTATTCTTGGTTTAATTCATTGTTATAATGTTCTATTTTAATAATTCAGGACAATCTAGATGTCCATACCCTCATTCTATTAGTGCCACTTAAGTCATTGCATTTTCCTAAGAAACAATATTGTTCTATGTTCACATATGTTTCTCTGTTCATCACAGTTTTCTGTAACCTGGCTTTTATTTGCAGCTCAGAAACTCTTTGAATATTGTTTTTTATTTGAGATTGTGTTTCACAAAGTACGACAGGAAGTCATTGTAATTTTTAGAAATGTGCTTTTTTCATTCAGTCAGAGATATTTTGTAACTTAACTTTTGGTTTGAGCATCAATAAAAAAGCAAGAAACCACATTAGGGTAGCTGAGGAAACGTACATATACCAGCATTAAGTCAATAATCCCAATTTAAAACTAGAATGAGCCACTATTGAGAAAGATGTTAAAATCCACTGTTCCCAGTCAGTGTTGATTCACATGCTGATGTCCAGTCTAACCATCCATTCCACTGCTCTCTCACACAGCTCTCAGACGATGATGAGCGGATGTCAGTGGGGAGCCGGGGCAGTGTCAGGGTCAGTATCACTCAAACAGCTCCTCTTTAAGCCCCTTTCTCTCTTTCAGACGTTCTTACTACAATCACTTTTTAATTCCTAAAAACTACACCTGGTCTTCTTGGAGCTGTGTGTGTCTGTCCTTGATAATCAAACAAGGTGCGTCAGTGTGGGCGGCACTTGTTGCCGGTTGTGTTGATGTTGTCGTGTTTTTCTGCACAGTCGCCTCTTGATGCGCTCGGGTCTTATGCTGGAGGGGTAAGAGCCAATCTTCTTGATACTGGTCTGGTTTCTAACCTGTCTCGTTGTTTGACTTACAACTGATTTGAAGGGAGTCACGTAGTCAAAAGGAATGTTTGTGTATAATATATGAATTAAAAGGATTTTAGTAGTAAAACACAGTTAACGGAGATAAACAGTACGATGCATTATGCAGGAAACTCTGCATGAATGTGGACTAACTTGTTTTCTTATGTTGGCTCATGTATTTGTTGGAGCTTGTGTGACGGGTCATTGCCAAACTTGGAGAAAGTTAAGATTTAATTTCAACAAAAAGAACAATGTGTTATTTGGCTTCAACCAAAAAAAACCACGTCAGTTCTATTTCAGGATCTGTTTTGTCTCTAGATTCTAAGTGGTGTTTTTCTGGGGGGGGGGTGTCCTCGTGCATGTGGATGTGTTGTACTTTGCATGGATTGTCGAGAAGCGATTTGTCTCGACGGCTCGTTTTCACCCTTCACGGTTTCTCCGTCTCTTCCTTCACTTAAGGGCGCCTCACTTAAGAAGCCAAAGAAAAAGAAGAAACATAAGCACAGAGACAAAGATGTACGTGAAAGCTCAAACTGCACGAACCGCCCTTCAGAAATTGCCTCAGTGTTTCTCAATGGTGTTCTCTATTCACAGGGGAACGGCTATGACGATGACCACAGTGTCGTGTCCAGCAGGGTCAGTAGCTGTGTGTCAGATCTGTGTGTACGCACATCTGTATCTGGTCGGTTGTGGGGATGTTCAGTTGATTGCATGACTCCTCCCGAGGGGAAGGGAATCCCTCATTCCTCTCTTTTCTCTCTCCTGCTGTCAGAGCTCGAGACTCAGCGATGAAAGCCGAGTTTCCCGCGGGTCCAAGCTAGACCTAACGGTGCGTGTTATCCCCAAAAGTGGCACAGTATGAACTGAAGCTTCTCAACGCAAATACTTTTCATTCAGAAAACAGCTCCTTCTAGTTTAACATGGTATAAAAAAAACTGCCTCTTTAAGTCGACCCTCTGTCTGCCTGCCAGTGTTAAACAGAGCAGAGCTCCGCAGCTATAACGAGGTTTGTCTTCACCAGAGAAAAGATTCACTGCTCATCCTCAACACTTGTGCTCCTCAGTCCACCAACAAATTGTGTAACTTCCTAAAAACTTGTGTCAGAAGGATGTGGTGACGTTAGTGTTTGTGCTCCCGACTCCCAGAGCTCCAGACTGAGTGACGACAGCCGGTTGTCTCGTGCCTCGAGATCCGAGCTGCAGCCGGTGGGTGGCTCTCGGGCTTTTGTTGTCGAACCACTAATGGCCTCTGATGTGCACGTCTCTTAAAGGACTAAAGTTGTGATCATGGGCTGCCTTATTAACTTGTTTCTATTAACGACCACTATAATGAGTCGTATAGTGATTCGTCAAATTAGCTTTCCTGAATAATAAATGCATGTGCAGCACGTTTTTGTTTTGTGTTGAATTTCCCAAAGTTGATTCACAGCAGTATAGTGATAGGTGTTTTTAAATGACTTTGTGTTGAAGTCTGTATAAGCACACAGGTTGGCTAGTTGTTTTTCTGTCTTAAAAAACGCGCTCGATTGTGTTTACTGGTCTGTGTTGTGTTGTGTTGTGTTGTGCATGTAATTTACTCAACTTGTACAGACAAAGTCCAGGTTAGACTTTTGTGCCAGTGGATGAATACAATGCTAACAAGTGTAAGTTACACCTTGGCTGACAAGTTGAGGCGACTTTCCAAAACGCATGCTTTGAACTTCCTGTCTCTCTTCTCTTTCCCGTGTCCCTCCTTCTCTCGGCTCATTACTCTTCCCTCCTTCTTCCCCTCTCATCCTTTCATCAGAGCTCCTTCTCTTCCTCTGACCTGTACGGCCTCAATGGTCTGTCCTCCTCTAGAAACGCAGGTTCAGCTTTCAATGGTTACCAGGTCTGTATCTCAGACAGACGCACAAACACACAAACACTCGACAAATGAACTGACTGTCTTTGGAGGAGACAAAAGAAAAAGAGACTTTAAATCAGTTACAATTTTCACTTTCACTGGTGTGACTGACGCCTAGAATTACCCATTCCCACCAGTGTTGGTATCAAAGGCTTTAATGGTTAACGAAAGGGCTTCATCACTTGTTCACGTCCACTCAACACTGAATATTCAATATTTCTGTCACATATCAGGCACTGACTGTGGTTCTGTGTTCACACCCCTGAATCATGAGCATCCTGTATGCATGTGCGTGTGTGTGTCTGCGCAGTCACATGTGCAGAACTCCTTATATGAAGACAGCATCTGCAGTGGATCACGCAGACTCACTGGATCCAGCTCCCATGTAAGAATTAGTTGGAACTATGGGTTTTGTTGGTTTGACAAACATGAGCGTGGCCATGTTTTTGTGAAGTCACTGAGTTGGTGTGCGACTAACAGTTGTTGCCGACGCCTTCTGTCCTACCTGAGTTGGACCGTCCTTGACTTACTGACTGACTGAGGGGTTGTTGTTGTTGTTGTTGTTGTTGTTGTTGCTGCTGCTGCATGGGGAAGACTTTGCATCTATTATGATCTAGTTCAACGTTTCAGTTCTGTTACTGGTTTTGGAAACAACACATTTTGCACGAAGCTGATAGTGGCGTAGATTCTGAAATGCTGTGTCACCCGATGTGTGTGCTGCCTGTTGTGTTGGAACTAAGTGAGCCTTTAAAGAATGCCCTGCTTGTGTTGGACTGAACGTGTCCACAGGAACATGACGGTTGTGTTTTCTCCGCAGCCGTTAGACTACTCTAGTTATCGCAGCTCCGGCTCCAGAGCCTCCAGCAGGGCCGGTTCAGCCCGGGCCAGCCCAGTGGTGAGCTCCTCCTCCTCAGACACCCTGCTACCCACGACATCATGAGCGTCATCATGTTCTTACACTGCAGCATTGAGTAATGAAGCCACTGTTTCACTTCAGAGAGAATCCAAGACGCACTTAAAGCTACACTCAGCATTAGAGGGCGACTCGATAGTTCTGCACTAAACATAAAGATTGATCTCTTGTATGAGCGCATGAGCACAAGTAGATGGTGGACATGGAGTCTACTTTGTAAATGGAGAATAAGATGCTGTGTGACATTTCAACTAGAGAGAAATATGAAAGTGGAAGAAAGCGCTGAGGTTGCTTCGGAGGAACAGTGAAGTAAGAACCTCGCAGATGAGCTTGTGCCGTTAACAGTTCCGGGGGAAATTGATAGAGTAATAAAAAACACTTTATTTATGGCTGGTGCCAAAACCTGGGGTCAACCGGTGCAGAATCCAAAGATCATTAAAGGTTCTTTGACGCCACAGCAGGTTCACAGCAGGTGCGTGGGCCCTTCAGTCAGGTGACATGACTTGAAACACTTAGGTAACTGGTAACATCCCACAGTTCCCAGCCTGTAGCAGCAACTGGGCTTCAGTTCAGGCTTTGTTTTTTGAGGTGACACCAGAATGTCCAAGGGGACTTTTGGTAAATTAATTACAGTGTGATCATCAATGTTCTCCTGTTCATCCCCTTTCATTTCCAATACGCAGCTTGTCCAGTTACTTCTCTCCTTGAGAAAATACAAAAATAGGAAGTTGATGATTTGATTATTTTAAATCAAATGAAAAGAATATGCGTAAATCCTCCACTTCTACATATGCTTTGTTTCACTGACTGGTTTTTTAATTGACTGGTGTTTCTTGTTGCAAATGTTTGGCTCCATTGTTGATATGTGTCGCCCCCTGCTGGCTGATGTAGGACAACTGCAGCTCTGTTGCCAGTTATTTGAGGAGTGCGGCCGGTGGCAGTGGCCTCCACCGGGACCTGGACGATGTTACTATCCCTGACTTTTCAGATGTGAGTCTGTCGCCGCCGGAGGCAGAGGCCGGGGATGTGAGCTGGATTACGGCTCGATTGTCTTGTGGCTCCTCCTCACTCTTTGTGTGCTGATTCCCAGTTTGTCTAACAACCAGATTGTTTCTGAGTGTGTGGCTTGAAGCAGGAATAGTGGATTATGATTCTATTGTTGCTTTAACACATGATTTAGTGTTGGATGGATGGAATGTCCGACTGATTTCAGACCAGTCGATTGACACATCGATTTAACATTTGCATGATGTTCCACATTAAAATATAAGTTGTGTTCATTAATATAAAACAGGTTGAGCTGTTGTTTTGTGTGTGGTTTTTTTGAGTAGGAAGCATCAAGGTTTAATCACCGCTGCCTGTTGAACGCTCCATTCCTTTTGGCCTTGTGACCTCTATGATCCTCTGATTCCTCTGACTGTATTCTGGTTTTTTGTCTCAAAAGGTGGAGGACAGAGATTATCTTGAGAAGGTGAGTGAACCACTCGTCACTCAAAATGCATTCAGTGAATCCGTTTATGGAGAATATTGACAATACGAATTTAAGAGCTTTTTTTTTAAATATGCATGTTGTCACTTTTCTTAGGGATCTCGAGCAGCTTCTGCCTTAACTGCAACAACGCTCACATCCTTGGGTGGGACGTCCTCCCGAAGGGGAAGTGGAGAGACGTCCTTAACTGTGGACGCTGAGACGTCCATACGAGAAATCAAGGTAATGCTGAAGGAACGAGAGGGAGGAGGAGCGGAGAGACGCTTCCTCTACGTCCACATGAGACTGATCAAAAAGAAATGATATGAACATTCATCTCAGTTGATGTCAGAGTGTGGAAAGAAGACAACAGATCCAAGGAAATGTTTATTTGATCAGAAAGTTCTTCTATGCAGTTCTGTGCTCGGTTCATTCCATTTGCATTCTTTCTGCGAACCACTTCTGTCCGTGTGACTGCTGCACCGAACCTCCTGCTTCCCTCTCTCTGACGCTGTCCCCCTGTTGCTTCTCTGCTCGCTGTCCCCACCGCCTCTGCCTCTGCTGCTGCTGCCCTCTTCACCAGGAGATCCATGAACTGAAGGATCAGATTCAGGATGTGGAAATCAAGTACACGCAGAACCTAAAAGAAGCTAAGGTATAAAATCTGAGTGAGACCTTCCCAAAACCTGCTGAGCGTGCACTGGTTGCTGCAGATCGATAACACAAGTGACGATTCTGAACTGAAACTGAATGAAATTAAGGTTTTGTTTATACTTGTGCTTTAGACTCAACAGTTAAATAAAGTTGCATCTTCATGCTGCTGCCTTTCTTCACTTAGGCCTTCATGTCTTTACTTCAACCAGCATTTAAACCTGTGAGATGCAGATAAGTCCCCAGCTGCTACATTCGTCTGTTCTCTCTGTGTCGTGACCCCCAGGACACGTTATCGGAGGTGGAGGAGAAGTATCGTAAAGCCATGGTGTCCAACGCTCAGCTGGATAACGAGAAGAACAACCTGATGTATCAGGTGGACACGCTCAAGGACTCGCTCATGGAGCTGGAGGAGCTGCTGTCGGAGTCCAATAGAGGATACGAGGAGAAAGTCAAGGTACACGAGGGGAGACTGGATGATGGGCTGAGAGCTCTGTAGAATGTGGCCACTTGAAACTCCAGTAAAGACGATGACTTTCAAACTTCTTGTTTAACGAGGACGGCTGCTTAAAAATTAAAAAATGTATACACTCGTATCTTGTATCTGTTGTCAAACTGTGTTTTGTTCTCCACAGGATTTCGAGCGAGAGAAACACGCCCACGGTGTCCTTCAGTTCCAGTTCAGTGAGATGAAAGAGACACTGAAACAAAGTGAAGAGCTGCTAAATGTGAGTATCTGTCTCCCAGTGGGATAACGTGTCACCGGGCTGTGAAGTAGACATGGATGAGCACTCCACAGTCCAGTTTGAGGGACAAACCCTACTGCTCTCCACTCAGTCTGTCACTTAGAGAAGCTTCTTCTTTCTTCATCCACCGTTCGCCTGCGCTGCGTTTCTCTTTCCTCTTCCTCTCTCTTCCTCTCAAGCTTTGTTTTCCTCTCTTGCCACTCAGGAGATCCGTCAGCTGCGTTTGAAACAGGACGGTTTCGTTAGAGAAATATCCGACCTGCAGGAGACGGTGGAGTGGAAGGATAAAAAAATTGCGGTACGACCCGTGAAACCCTTTTTTAATTCTTTACATTTGGTATTGTCTCTCCTTTTGCATGATGCTGAACACCTTTTTACTTTCACCTCTTTCCCACAATTCCCTTTCCTCTCTGCCACTGCTGCGACTCTGCTCAGGCCTTAGAGCGACAGAAAGAATACACAGACGCTATCCGAACTGAGCGAGACGAGCTCAGGGAGGAGGCGGTGAAGCTCAAAGACATTCTGAAGGTACTCGGAGAACACGTCTGTCTAATTCCTCAGCAATGTGTGAGCGTTGGGGAAATACAGTTTGAAACTATAAAGGTGAAAATAGGGTTTTCAGTGTATTATTACTGTGTTAAATACATTGAATATTAAAGGGATGGTTCACTGAAAAATGAAAGTTCACCCATTATCTACCCACCACTATGCCGATGTATCATAGGTAAAGAGTGTTGCAGCAGAATCCAATAGAACTGCAGTAAATGGTGTCCTATTCTTCAGACGTAATAAAACAACAGAAAAAACATAAATTGTCTTGCTGTATTCTGTTGTTTAAAATTCTCTGAAAATGTGATTTTAATTTGTAATTGTCTGATTCTATTCCTATTCGATGAATCACTTTCTTATCGGAGCCAAACAGACGTTCAACTGTCGACTCATTGACTGAACTATTGCTTTGACTTTGTCCTGTGTTTAGAAACATGGAATCGTGTTGGGACCGGATCTAAGCGTCAACGGGGACATCGGTGAGGTGGAAGTTGGCGGCTCCTCCTCTGGAGACACCGCTCACCAGCCGGCTCCAGACTCTCAGACCACAGAGGGGAACAGCATGCTCGGTAAAACCCACTGTGGAACTACACCTTTTTATTTCTTCTGAAAGCATGGCTCCTTTTAACTTGTGTTATTTTGAACTGTGATTTGCACTGATCTTAAAGGATAAACCTGGTGATAATCTAGATTGTTCTTGAGATTTGAATCAATTCTTTGAAACTTTTATTAAAGAGAATTACAATCAAAGTCTGAACATCTTCAATTCTCTCTGCTGTTGAAGGTTGTTTGAAACTATTAACAGTTTCAGAACAGCTGCCAAAGTTTCCACAACAACAATAATAATAATAATAATAATAATGTATTCTACTTACTTTACTGTGCTCAATTTAGCATCCCTGTAAAAGCGAGTGATATGTTCCTTTATTACTTTCAACACATGATGTCCCAGAGAGACAGAATATTGTCCTGCTGCCATAAATAATAACGACACTAACAAACACACTATTAACTCCAGTTTGACAAATGCTCGTACAAAGATTTTATTTAGTTTTCACTTTTCATTGCTGGCGAACAACATCATCAAGAACGGTTTAGAGAGTCACCAGCTTTATCCTTTGAATCTAAGATCACTAACTTCTCTTGCACCTTTCGCATCACCTGGTCGTGTGTGTGTTGTTGGTGTGTAGATGACGACTGGTCTCTTGTAGCATATGGACAGATGTGTAAGGACATGTGGATTATTATACAGATGCTCTTGAGCTGCCAGGTCTCCGGCTTCTCTTCTTGTCAATCAGCTGTTCGGGGGATCCAGATCTTCTTTTCGGTGTCGCTCCTGCCTTTCTTCTTCTTGTCCTTCTCTTGGGTATCTTGACTCTCCTGCTTCTCTCCTTCCGGCCCCTGAATCAATCAGGTGTTCTGCCCATATCTGCGAATGTGCTTCCTGATGAAGACTTTTTGAAAATCATGTCTAAAGTCTACCTTTCTTTGGCCTTTTATCACCATGTGCTCTTCATGATCTCCCAGGCAACACAGAGGAGAATGAGGAGCTGGATCCAGATCAGCATCCAGACATTTTGAAAGAGGAGGCCAAAGAGAATCAGCTGAGCTCTGATAAACTCTGTGACGCTGCTGTGTCCGCAATGGAAACATCAGCAGCTGCAGAAGAACAGCCTGCAGACGAACAGCAGACAGTGGACGAGAGCACGGGGGGAAGCGACCACAGCAAAGACTTGAGTGTTGACGTTCCTGATCATCCAGTTACTGAAGCCAAAGATGTAATTGTAACAAGTGCTGAGGGAAATAGTCCAGACACAGAAACAACCACAGGTGAGGCAGGTTTAGTGGAGACAGACACCCAAAGCAAGAGGGAGGATTTTAAACAGACAAGTGACAAGCTTAGTGAAATCACACAGGAAGCAGCAGTGGAAAGTGAATTGAGGAGTAAAGAAACGTGCCCTCAGCAAACAGACGTGAAGGACATCCCGAGAGACGCAGAGAACGAGGAGGCAGAGGAAGTAACGGGTAAATCTCAGGGTGCTGCTGCTTCAGGGAAAAGGAAGAAAAAGAAGAGAAGAGCTAAAAAGAAAGGGAACCAACAAAAAGATGAAACAGAAAACAGCAAAACAGAACCGAGTGTAGAACCAGATAAAAAAGAGAATGGGTCAACAACAGAACCTGATAAAGGTGATTCTGAAATCCTCAAGGAATCAAAGATGGACCAAGTAGAGAAAGAGCAGGTCGGGAAACAAGCTGAGGAAGTAGAAGCAGCAGAATCACTCGAACCAACTGAAGCCGTTTCTCTCAAAGAAGCTTTCACAGAACCGAGAGAGGATCATGTTACGAACGAGCAGGACAAGGAGCAAACTGAGACGATACAAGAAATAAAAGAAGCGGCACCAAGTGAAACTTTCTCTTGCTCTGAAACTCCCGAGGAAATAAGAGTAAGTCCTTTAACAAATGAACAGAACAAAGATCAGACTGAAACAGCAGAAATAATCCAAGTGGTGGCACCGACTGAAACTTTATCTCAAAGTGAAACCCAGAAGGAATTATGCAGAGAAGCCAGAGCGGATGAGCAGAGCGAAGCAGGAACAGTTGAACCATGTCCTCCAGAGACCCAGCTCAGTGCATGTGATCTGACCGACCCCTCCGACAGCACAGAGGGCACCGATGGCCTCGACAGAAAGTTCACTGACAGTGTAGATGAGTCAGAACTCTCAGCTGATGGTCACATCCTCCATCCTGAGTCCAAAAGCATTGATGATGCACAGGATGAAGAAGTTGATGAGTTGAAACCTGAATGTAAAACTGAGGGAAACACTGTAGATGAACCTCACGTTCCGAGCAGCATCGATGTTCCTGCTGATGTCTCCGAGACCACAAACACTCCTGAGGGAACAGACCTCACATCGGCCTCGTCGTCAGATTCTGATGACGTCACGATCTGTCTCAAAAGCTCGTCTGACTCCGAGCCTCAACCGGAGCCATCATCACTGAGGGAGGTGTCTCCCATCGAGGTTCCTGGTGAAGATCCTGAGGAGACAACTGTGACACTAAAAGATGTAGAGGAGGCAGGAACAGAGACCGAGCAGGAGGGTTTTCCTCTCGGTGTCACCGAACCAGAGCGAAAACCAGATGAGATAGAAGAAGAAGAAGAACCAGATAAAAAAGATAATGGGTCAATAACAGAACCTGATAAAGGTGATTCTGAAATCCTCAAGGAATCAAAGATGGACCAAGTAGAGAAAGAGCAGGTCGGGAAAAACACTGAGAAAGTAGAAGCAGCAGAATCAGTCGAACCAACTGAAACCGCTTCTCTCAAAGAAGCTTTCACAGAACCGAGAGAGGATCATGTTACAAACGAGCAGGACAAGGAGCAAACTGAGACGATACAAGAAATAAAAGACGTAGAGGAGGAAGGACCTGAGACTGAGCAGGAGGGTTTTCCTCTCGGTGTCACCGCTCCAGAGAGAAAACCAGAGGAGATAGAAGAAGAAGAGCTGGACAGAGACGTGAATGAACCTGGAGGTTTCATCGAGCCAGAAAGCTCCTCACGGGATGAGAAGAGTCTGTTAGAGACTGAAGCTCCGGTGGAACATTTAGCTGATGTAGAAAACCAGACTTTAGAGTGCGTGGAGCTGAAGGATGAGACGGATGAGATCAATGCCATTGAGATTCTAAATACACCAGAGTCTCAGAAAGAATCCTCCTGTTCTCTGGCTGAGCTCCTGCCTGAATCCAGCAAAGACAAATCTGAGGATGACTGTCTCACCTACCCAGCAGGATGAGAGGAGGGGAAGATGAAGAAGGGCAATCTTTTGATTTTGACGACGTAGATGTTGAGGCAGCTTTTGAAACGAATCAAATCGAGGACGAGGAAATCGAGGAGGGAGTTGAAGCCGTGTCAGATCCAAGTGAAAATACACAAAGCGAGTCCACTGAGAGACGCGATGAGGCGTCCGGGTTCGATGAGCGTGAGCAGGTGGAGTCAGAACCAACACGTCAGGCCTCAGCACGCGAGGCGAGGCTCAGCACAGAGGGAGGAGCGCTGCTGTTCAGAGCACGTTAACCAGGCAACGTCTTCTCCAGTAGAGGAAGGGTCAGTTCAGCCGGAGCTGCAGGGGGACAGTCCCGTCCACGTAGCCAGGGACAAAGAGCCGCCGCATTCAGGCAAAGGCGAGAGGAAGAACAGCAAGAAAGGCAAAGGAAAGGGCAAAGAGGACTGTAAAATGTCTTAGTTCATAGATGCTTCATAGTGTAGAGTTATCTCCTTCAGTAGTAGTCGCTTAGCTCTTAAAAAAGGGGTAGATTAGATATTTGCAAAACCTCACAGCACTTTGTTGAACAGTGGTGTATGTATGTGTGTG
This sequence comes from Pseudopleuronectes americanus, assembly GCA_038501795.1. Lineage (NCBI taxonomy): Eukaryota > Metazoa > Chordata > Actinopteri > Pleuronectiformes > Pleuronectidae > Pseudopleuronectes > Pseudopleuronectes americanus. The sequence goes on from CM076727.1 coordinate 20,763,000, forward strand.
TGTGTATGTTATTGTTTTAAAATGCACAATGAAAATCCGAAAAACATTGCTTTTCAAAAGAAAGGATCATTTATGGAGCGATTAAGATGTAAACTGAGAGGAAACAGAACTTGTGTTTAGTTATTGATGCACATGTAATATGCTGCTTGTGATGTTTTATTGATTTTGTTCTGCTGTGTCTCTGGAATAGAGCCACAGACCATTTGTCCTGCTTGATTCAATTGTTATTCCCTAGAAGAGCTCATTCCCTATATATAAGTTATCACTACATAGCGATCTATGTACAGCTCTTTATTTACCAGCGTAAAAGAAAGCTTCAGTGTCGATAGCGTCACTGCTGCATCCAGTCCACTCCGGCTCAGAGGTCGTGTTATGACCTCGTGTCTCGAACCGTCAACCATTTCCCACAAGACGCCACCTACTGGTAACAGAGTAAACTTACATATAGCATCTTTAAAACTGTAGACATCTGGCTTTTTACATTTTCTAGGTATGTTGTGAAGGTTAAAATGAAAATATTTAGTTCAGACTCTTCCAAGCCTCTGAATTCCAAAGCATATTAATGTCTGATAAATTGATAATAAACATGTTTTTATACTTTTTGTTGCACTTCATGGAGAAGATGTCTGTGGTCCCTGAACAATGAAACACCAATAAATCCCCTGTTGACACCTATTTGAAATGTTGATGGAAACTCATTTTGGTTTATCTGTTGTTACACATTGTGTGGTTGTAAACATGTTGTGTGACTGTAGCTCCACCAGCTGCACTGACCCTCCTCTCCACAGTCTGTGCATGCTAACACACACCCCACCCTCACACCCCAATCCGTCACCCCCCCCCCATGGATTCCTGTTGCATGCATGCATCCACCTCGCTTGACCCAGCCCCCTCACACCTCACCATCTCCCTGGTTCCCCCCCCCACCCCTGGTATGTTCAATGGTTTGGTTCTTTTTTTTTAAGATGGACTCCAGTTGTTGTGAGTGATTGTTTGCTTTAATTGTCTTGATGTGTGTTTTTTCTTTTAGAGATTCGCCTGAGGAAACTGGTGGATGAGCGTGAAAAGATGATAGAGCAGGTGAGTCAGTGGTTCTCCTCTGAGACACTAATATTGTTTACTGATGAGGGATCACTAATTAATATAGACACATCATAGCACAGCATCTTTAAGGGAATGATTCTATCCCAACCCTTTTGATCCATATAAAAGGTTGATCACCTTGTGGTTTCCCCTTTTATCAACTCAACAAGCCATAGTGAAGAAACTGTGTAAAATGTTCCACCTGCCACAAAAACCTGCTTTTAGTATTTACTTATCAACTGGAACCAGCCAACTAGGAGCCGAGAATCATTAAGAGAGAGAGACTATAGCAGGTTGGGGTTTAACAGCATCACCTGCAGGACGAGTAGCTGAGTGAGCGACTTTTCCTCTGGTGTCACCATCAACAGGTGAAGAAGCTGAAAGCGCAGCTGGAACAGAAATCACCAAAGAACGGCACAGACAGCGGCTCAAGTCCGGACGGGGAGGTTCTGGAAAATGGAAATGATCCCAACATCCTAGAAGTACAGAGTAAGTGATGGACTTTGATGTTTCACTTGAAAGTCTCTGTCGCTCCATCATATGAATCCAGAACGTTTGTTTTGAATGTTTTCCAGGAGACTCGAGCAGGCAAATGAGCGACTTGAAGTTCAAACTGGTGAAGGCCGAACAGGAAGTCACTGCGTTAGAGCAAAACGTAAGCCGAGAGGAGTCGTGGCTGCTCTGTGGGTTTGGAAACACAACAATGTTCTGAGTTGTTTTGTGTCGTCCAGGTGACCAGACTGGAGGGCCAGGTGACCCGCTACAAGTCTGCAGCCGAGAACGCAGAGAAGGTGGAGGACGAGCTGAAGGCGGAGAAACGGAAGCTCCAGAGAGAGGTAGAGTGTTGCTTCCTCACACGGCAGCTTGTTCAGCTGACTCCTTTCCACCAGCAGGCGTCTCAATCTCCCACGTTTCACCCAACAGCTGCGGTCGTCCCTGGACAAGGCTGAAGAACTCGAGTCGAGCAACAGCCACCTTTCTAAAAGACTGGAGAAGATGAAGTCCACTCGCGGCATGGCACAGACTCCATAGCACCAGCCCCCTGCACGTCAAATCCACCGCCTGTGTCCAGAGCTGGCTGATCACATGGAAAACAGACGCGTCCTGCGCTCTGACGGCCACATTAGGAAAATTAAACCCCAAAAACCCAGAAAGTTAGTTGTTTATTCTACAGAATAGAGACGTCCACCAAGCAATGTGCCATTTGTCTCTGTTTTCTGTCTGATGAGAAAGAAAAGAAGTTCATGAGATGTTTGTGGTTGAACCTCTGCACTGCTCTAGTTTAGTAGACAGAACGGCACCAAGGAGACGTCTCTGTTATCCCTTGTAGCAGGAATGTGGCTCCGCCCTCTTTCTACTGCCTCTAGTCAGGATTCAGGATGTGCACTTGCCGTGCTCCCACTGAGGACAGAGGAACCCAAGTGGACACAGATCCCAGTGCAGTGGACAGTACCAGCGGCCACGGCCCAAGACTTTTCCCTCAAGAGGGCGCGAGTGCTTTGTGTGTTTTGTGAATGAATGAGCGGAACTCAAGTGTATCTATTTTCTTTTCTGACCCAAAGCCAAATGACATTTAAAAAGGTAAATGTTGGGGTGTCAGTCCAGTTTCTCTTCGTTAAAACAAACTGACCACGGCTTGTTTAGTTTCTACGTCACAATATAATCGTCAGGGTGAAAAAGCTTCGGGCTGTTGCAGCCTGGTGTCGGCCGGCAGCCGGACACAGGCTCTTTGAACAGTTTGTCCCACAGTGTGCAGCCGCCCTTCTGATGCCCACTCAGATCTCTGCTTGTTTCTGCATCTCACAGTCGGTCACTGGTTGGCTCTCACGCTCTCACTCGCTGAAGGAGCGCGGCACCGAGGACTCGAGGTGTCGTCAGACTCCCACTGTGGAGATGCTGCTCCACTGTTTACATAGCTTTACCATGTTTGTAAGGAAACATAAAGAACTGTCATGTCTCCGTGCAATAAAATGTCAAACATATCTACATGTGGGCATTTCTGTGGACACCAGACTTGGTGTAAAATCTCCCCCTTTGTATTGAAATCTACAGATTCAACCTCTTTAAGGGAAATTCAATATTTTGTACAGATAGTTGATTTACTGAATTCATGGCTATGCATATAATTTTTTTACCTTATCCCATTTAAAGGGAAGACTTTAAAAAGATTCATGCTGGTTTATACATTTCTTATAAAGTCACATAACTGCAACACTGACAATTTAGAAAACTTAATGAAAGAAACATAGGGGAGAATATGATGAAGAGATATAACCACATTTTATTTTTGAAGGACCTGAAATGTATTCCAAACTGGACATTCCTCAAAAACACATGAAGAGGACACAGGCTCCGTGGGGCCTATTCTACATGTTAGGTTTCTCTGCACGCTCATCCAGGTTTGGTGAATGGCATGCTGGGTAACGTACTGTCAGCGTCCTCCTTTGTCTTTGTGGCCGACACGCTGTCGCAGTAAGTTCGCTTCTGAATGCGCTGAATCATCCTGCGACCGTAAAAGTCCCGATACTCCGCTGGAAGTTCCTCCAGAGTGTGAAGAGCCCTCTCCAGGGCCTGAAGGGCTCGAGCTGCAGCCACTGGGTCTTTATTACCGTACGGGTCCTTTTTGTCATAACAGTCAGCCGCTAGGTGGCGCCAGAACACGTTCACACCCACACCAAACTGCAGTGCAGTGGTGTTGTGGAACCACAGGGCTGCAGGACACAGGGACACTGGATTAAGACTGAGGCAGTGTCACATGATCAATTATGTCTAATGTAATATATTACATTATCACATCTGTGACTGATGTGGACGACTCCTTACCGGGGATAAAGAGCAGGTCTCCAGGCTCAAGCACGCACTCGTACCGCTTTGCCTTTAAAAAGTCAGGAAATCGTTTGAGATCTGGGGAATCGATGTCCAGGACCTCGGATTTATCACCTGCTGGGTCACGCTCAGATTAAAAGGCAGCACTGTCACATTATACCAAGCTTAACAAACAAGGCATATCAATATCAGAGCCTAAAATGAAATTAATTCAAACAGGCTTGCATCTATCCATCGTTACTCACCTGACAGGTAGAGGTGCAATGCATCCTGGGGGCTGTAGAGGACCACTCTCTTCCTCCCTGTCACCTGAGCCAGCAGGTTATCCATCACCTGAAGGACGAGCAGAGACGGTGACCTCTCACCTCTTGACAACATTAACAACATCACATTAAGTCACTCACATCGTAGTGGGTCCACAGCTGAAGGCCACAGGAGCTGATACGGAAAACACTGGAGAAAAACTGATCCGGTTCAAAGAAGTGTGGGACATGGAAGTCCTCTGCCAAGTGCGGGAACTGCTTTGTTCAGGTCAGCCGGTTCCTGAATACGTTTTACTGTAGTAATATTTATATATATATACACGTCTAAAAATAACTCAACCTTTTGTTCTAATCGTAAAAGAGAGTCTCACGTACCTTCCGCACGTCCTCTCCCAGTGATCGTAGATAATAGTGCTCATCCTGAAAAGGATTTTTTGTCATTTAAAGAATAAAACATACTGTAAAAAATATATACACATATCATACTCAGATTTTATGATTCATACCTCAGACAGGAAGAAGTCTGAGTGATTTTTCTCAGATGCCCTTTTCACAAACTCGTTGAAAGGTAAAGTCCTGTGAAGAATTTGTAGTGATTGAGAAATCTGAAGAGGAGGTGTTGTGTGTTTGTGTGTTTGTGCTGGAGAGACAAAGCTCACTTGTACACAAAGTTCTTGTGCAGGAAGTCCATCTGTGGTACTGCGGATACGTGAATCTTCACATCCTGGTCTCCTCCTCTCAGTCTGAGATATTCAAGGGTCCACTTCTCCAGACACGGGCCCAGATCCAAACCTCTGAGCAAGGCAGGTCTGCGCTGAAACACAATACTCGATTGATTAGGAGACAATTCACTCCAAAGTCCTGTCTGATGGCAGATACATGTACCTGGGATCCAAGTTATAAGGGTACTTTTTATATTTAAACATGAAGTACAAGTACTTCAAGTACAAGTACAATTGTGTAATGTCCTTTGTGTCTCTGCGTGATGCTCAGTTAGGTCTGTCGAAATAATGCAAATTGGTGATTTCCCACCAATAAACTTGCATGAGTAGTTAAAGCAGATGGTTCAAGTACAAATATGTAAATAGTTAGCTAAAAGTATTTGTTTACCAACGTGACACAACGCTTCACCATATATGACTAACACAGACGTTCACAAGTGACGCGCGTGGTGATCTCTGTCACGGCAACACAATTCATTGAATAACTTCCTGTTTGGCGATTTCTTCATAAAGTGAAATCAAAAGGTTTGTTTGCATTGCTGCAATGGAATTATATCAACGCTTTTATTTTGAAAAGTTGTGAAAAATTGTGAGAAAAACAACATCAGTTTAGTAAATCCTTAACTTGAGCAGCACACAAATTTAACTCAGTTTCATTTTATACAAAATATTCATAATTTAATGTGTAAAAAAATCTGAATCCAGTTTAATTGCAGATGCATGAAGAGCTTCGCTGCAGATGAACCAGGTAGGATGACACCATGGAGCACATCCCATTCAAACCAGGAAACACACAGGATGTCACGTGAAGGAAGGTTCATTAAAAAACGTCGAAACCGGAAATGAAGACGCAGCCAAGGAGGAAGCAGCTGTTACCTCTGGACAGATGTCTCTCAGGAAGACGTCCCTGTCCACTTGTGTGAATATGGACACCGGTGTCCTCCTCTGGTCCTCCATGTCCCAGCTGTCCGGGGTAAACACCGGGTGTTACACTCCTAGTGGTCCCCCCAGAAACAAAATAAAACAACAAGACAATGTCCGGAGGTTAAATGATCAGAGATTATTACTCATAACAAAAAATACAATAAAAGTTTGATTCATGTTGAAAATCATCAGTGTCTCCGCCAGCTGTTGCGTCGCTACCTGTGTTTTTAAACTGTTGCACTCGTTCCTTTCCGGAAGAAACAAGCGCTCGGATAACAAGAGTTCCGAGGCATTCCAAGATGGCGCTGCCCATGTTGAGAGGGTGTTACCGGGTTCCGTCCCCGTTCAGCCTCGCTCGTCTGCTTCTACATGAACGTGTCCTCCCGCTGCGCTCCGGGGACACACGGCCGCCTCCCCCCGCGGCTGCCGGGGCCCCGCTGCGGGCCTACAGCTCGGACCGGGGCGGGGACAGGCAGAACCAGAAGGTGGTGGTGGTCGGGATCCCCAACCCCCTCGTCTGGCTCCGCACCCGGGTCTACTACTTCCTGATCCGGACCTACTTTGACAAGGAGTTCCGCATCGAGGAGTTCACGGAGGGAGCGAAGCAGGTGCGTGGAACCCGGCGGCTGACGCGTGCTCATGAGCAAAGGCGTGTTGGTTCGCTGCTGTTGGTGAAGAGGACTTTGTTTTGGTGTTGCAGGCTTTCTCCCACGTGTCCAGGCTCCTGTCCCGGTGTCAGTTCGAGGCTCTGGAGGGACTCGTGGCCGAAGACGTGAGTCCAAACCATTATCATCTATGTGTTTATTATCCAAATATGGATATTTATCATATATTTGTTGTTATTTACCTGTTCATATCGTCGCAGTTGATTGGGAAGCTGAAGGAGAAGTGCAGCCTGCTGCCACTGAGCAGCCAGAAAGCTCTCTCTGCAGGTCCTGATCAGATCATGTACACAACACCCGGAGACGTGGGGATCCACTACGACGACAATGGTTAGTCAGAAACCGCTGATAAATAAACCAACAATAAAAACTGTTTACACTATATAAATAAAAACGCACTGTTGTTTTTTAGGAAGGAAGTTTGTCAGTATCCTGATGCGCTTCTGGTACCTGACCAGCGCGCAGCTTCCTGACGACACCATGGAGGGAGCTCGTATCTTCCAGGTGTCCATTGGTGGAGAAGGAGAAGCAGAGACGAAAAGACTGCTCACTGCAATTTATGAGTGAGGAGATGTGTCTTGTGCATTTGAAATACGATTTAAAAAAAAAGAGCAAACTCTTAGATGGTTTCTGATCTTTCCTTGCGCCTGTTTCTCCTGACAGATTCCAGAGGGAGTTCACTAAAGGAGTTCCCCCGGACTGGACCATCACCAGGATAGAGCACTCCAAGCTTTTGGATTAAGCTGGTTTCGATTCGAGGCAGATGTTCCAGTGGAAACTAGTCAAAGACAAGAGATTCTCCTCATTATTTGGTTTCTGAAATTGAGAGATGAGATGAGCTCAAATTACCAGAGAGGAACATAAGACGTGGGAAGTCAGAGAAAAGCACCAGGACTTGGATTCAGTCACTAGGATGCTCTCCACACCTGTCTGCAGTTTGTCAGTGTTTCTGATTGTGTTCTCCACAATCTCTTATATCCCAGAAACAAATGACTAGAACTTGATCAGATCTGTGAACTGTTGCTTCAGGAATCTAATCATAGCCTTGTTTGAACTATTGTACTAATGCCAGAAGGACGGAGTTCCACAGGGATGTCAGGTGATCCCAAAAACCACATCCTGATTGTCTGGAGCATGGGGAGATGACATCTGACCCCTCATCTGCGTTTCTTCTCTTTAATCTCTTCAGGTTCATGTATATAGAGCCAGATCCTCACATAATGTCTCAGGACACTTCTCACATAGAGCAGGTTCACACTGAGCATTTTACAATCATCCTAACAGACCCAGAAACTCTCACAATGAGCGAGAACCTGGCGACAACTAGCAAGAGAGAAAGTTAAGAGGCAGCGACCTCGAGCTGTCGAAGATCTGCTGCTGCTGCAAACACTTTCATTTCAATACATAATATATGTATGATTGTGTGTTACAATTTGTGTCCAATGTTCCCAGCACAATATTGTCTTGCGTTGTCTTTTCCTGCTGCGTTCAGTGGACTGAGCTACATGCAGTGTGTGTACTGCTTGTTGTCTGTAGTGGTTCAGGCAGCTGCAGAAAACCATCAATTTGTTTTATTAAAGGTTTGAGGAATGTATGTTGTGTTACTGGAAACTGGCAAGAAAAGAGTGTGTGATGCAGCTTTGTCTTTTTTGTCCTCCCTCACACGTCCCTTGTGCTGGTTTAAAGAGGAAGACAGAACTCTGAGGTTTTCTAACTGGAGGAACCTGCTGAGGCAATAAGAGCGACTGTCGTTATCAAATCTGCACAATGTTCCGGAGGAAATTATTTCCCCAGTGGAAGGAAGATTTCATTTAGTTTGCAGTGACCTGTTGTATCCCAGACACAGTCCTCTGCAAACCATTCCACAGTAGAGTCCTCATAATATCATAAAACATGTCCCTAGTACCTTACACTGCTTTTTGTGGAAAGATCATATCCATGATTTCACCATAAATGATGGAGGGAAGTCAGTTTGTGTCTTAGTGTGTTGTGACATCAGAGTTGAATTAATGTTGCACATTTTGACTTGACAGTTGAATAAGATGAGCAGATTGAGGCATCAAGGTGTAAAACACTGTGCACATTGTTCTAACTCAGTTGAATTATGTTTTAAAAAACATTTCAATACACTAACGATACACTGTACTACTAGTTTTTATTTTAATTCGTGAAATGGGGACAACAGAAAGTTATATATATGTTCATATAATGAAAAGACATACAGACATAACATAATCCAGTTAAAGTGACTTGTGTGATAATGTAGTGATCGTGTGCGAGGATGGTGTTTGTAATGTAGTAATAAATATGAGTTATTTTATGTATGTTAACAAAACATCAAAATAGAATAAAAATGTATTAAATACGTACATACATACACCCTAGAATATACCTGAATTTACCCTATTATATATTTTATATTATATATACATTTTTCCGATATCTAGTGGTGATGTTGCATAATGCAACCAGCTGAAAACCCCTCACCTCCCTTCCAGAGGACCCACAATGTAAAACATCTAAAGCTCCTCTGGAGCCAGGGCCTGGTTTGTCCCTTCTAGGCCTCTGTAGAAACATGGTGAAGAGGACCCACTCCTAACGTGGATATTAAAGACTGGTTCTTAGGTAACGAAAACACAATCACTCTTAGTTCCATGTGATTATACACTAATAACAATATCAGACCTCATTTTCATTTCCTGCTGAGTCCCCTGATTCCTAAACACTGGATCTTTTGTTCAGCTTTGAAAAGTAAAAATAAAATCACTCTGGACCGGACCTGAAACAAACACAACGTTTCTGAGACGTCAACTCTGATCAGTTGTCGTCAGTTTCTATATTTTTGTGTGTGTGAGCAAAACAAATGTGTGTTTGAACAAGTTATATGCAAAACATAATATTTATCCATGATCAGGAAAAAACTCTTCCTGTATTTCTGTGCTGTGTCAATTTGTATTGACTGTTACTGATTCTGCTTTTCATTCCAGTACTTTATGAATCTTCTGTCTCTATATTACATTTTTAATGTAAAAAAAGAGCAAATTAGGAACAAAATTGACATTTATTTACTTTCACAATCAACAAAAGCAAGTCCCTATATAACTTACTTGTATTGGAGTAAAAACGTTTGCTGTGCTCTGAACTATTGCCTCTAATGCCAGTGGCTTCAATCTTAGGGAGAAATATATTAATAAAAATATCCTCAAATAAAAAAAATCATGAATAGTGAGATCTTTGTAATTATTTGAGAAAATGATATGCAGTGAATTTCCTAATTTACCCTGAAACCAGGTGAACAGAGATTGAATCTAGTATATTTAGTTTCCAGTCATTTCTCTCTAGTTTCTCTACAGCACCTTGTCCTCTCTGGAGCCAGGCTGCAGAATCTTCAGCGTCACAATGTGTTTGATGGTTTTTCTGAACCAAGGGTAGAAGAAAACATAGATCACAGGATTCAAACAGGAATTAAAATACAACAACCAAATCTCGAAGGCTGCAGACGAAGCCCCGACCAAGTTAATCTCGGCCGCAACCACGAAACAGTAATACGGACAGGAGCAGAGTAGAAACACCACGATCACAATACCCAGAGTCCTGGCGGCTTTCAGCTCAGATCTCGTAGCTTTCACAGACTGTGAACGCTCTCCAGCTGCCATGTGACCGCGCAGGGCTCGAGCCTGAGACACCGCCACCGCAAAGACTCGCAGGTACAAGACAGCAATGACCAGAATGGGGCCCAACAAGGTCACCACAAGATCCACGAGGCCTTCAGCAAAATTGACGACCACTACACAGTGTCCATAACAGGAGTTAAACCTGCCGGGCTCTTTTAAGAAGTCCCTCAGTATCCAGCTGCTGTGGACGGTAGAGAACATCCAACACAGACACACGGAGAGTTTCACCCTCTTCAGGGTCACTCTGGAGCTGTAGAACATGGGCTCGCAAATGGCTATGTAGCGGTCGACCGATATGAGCACCATGCTTCCCACGGACACGCTGATGAAGATGAAAGATGAAAAGCAATGCGCGCCACACATGAGGTCGCCCAGGTACCAGCAGCCTTGGTTGTGGAGAAGAAGAACCGGCATCTGCAGGACACCCACACAGAAGTCTGCCACAGCCAGAGAGAGGAGCAGGAGGTTGGTGGTGGTGTGGAGCTGCCTGGAACGGGAGAATATCAACACTGAACACATACATGTAGACGTGTAATCAGCAGTTATAGGACCATGAACTACTCTGCAACACGATTGAATAAGGCACAATATTATTATTACAGTATTTATGTCGCTGTAATGTTAAAAAACTGATCAATCCAAACTGTTTTCATCAGTGTTTCATCAGCTGGAACCAGAAGAAACAAGCATTTCAAAAGGCGATGTGGAGAAAAGGTGATAATTGATCAGTGCCTGAAGTGGGAGATGGAGATGATGACCAGCAGGTTGAGAGCCACCGTGAGCAGAGTGATGCAGGACAGGAGGCTGGAGATGAGCTCTGAGTGAGGGAGCAGCGTCCTCCTGCAGGAGCTGTTGATCCCGGGAAAGCAGAGTTCAGCCTCCTGCGGGGCCTCCATGTCCAGAGAGGGAGGAGAAGCTGCTGAGCTCTCCCTGCCCTCACTGGAAGTCTGATTTATCTCTTCTCTTCCTCCACTCCCATATGCAAATTCAATCTGGTCAGAAGATCAAAGCTCAATACGTCAAACTGAGACTGATAGTGTTGATTGTAGTCGGGCAGGATAGATGTTCAAACAAACTTTAACACGTGGAGAACGGGAAATAATATGACCGACTTTACAAGTTTTTTTATAGAGCATTTATTTGATAAAGTCATTTTTAAATTCATTTTGAATTAAACCCTAGAACACTAACGTAAAATGTGTTACACCATCACTAACGTCGGCTAAATTGTACCCGATATAATATACCTGGTAAAAAATACTTCTCAAAATATATTAATGTATGTGTAACAATACATGGCAATTTGAAGTACTCTTCTCTTATTTTCCCCGATGCAACATCTCATAAAACGAAAAAAAGGTATCATGGGGGGACCCTATCAAAAGGCTCTAAAATTAGGGAGTCGTTAAAAGAAAAATTCTTCAAAAAAAATTATATTAGAGCTGGGAACTTGTTCTTCGGTCCAGCAATCCTGGGACATGTCCGGTGAAGGCACAGTCTCCCTGCATCATTTACAACTTATATCATATTCCAAAATGTTTAACCCTCTATCACTAACGTTGGGTGAAAATTACCAGAACCCGTGCCTATCGAAAAAACCAGGGATGGCAGCAGGGAAACCAGCTGTTCTATGATGTCAGTGAGCAGACTGAAGCTACCCAAGGACCCACGCCACTCAGACAGAAGCAATACAATGAAAATCCCATGACCACACTCGCTCGGGTAAAAACACCTGACGTTAGTGTTCTAGGGTTAAAGTCTGAACTGAGACAGCTACATAAAAAGAAAATGATCAAAACTGTTCATTTATTCAATGATCTCCTCATTGAAAATCGCAATAATAAGGATCATATAAAAATCATATAATCCCGTCAAGCTTTATGTGCAAATTGATTCTTTACCTGTCAGACAAGTATCAATAACTTAATTTTCACCAGCAAATATATGTAAATAGTCAATTTAGACAAACAGTATAAAGGTCTTGAACTGTGTGTTTGTGTGTGTAAGTGGATGTGCACGTGTGATTACCTGCTTGTGTGTGGATGTGTGAGTTTGTATCAGGACCTTTACAGTTATTGTGTTACAATTGTTCTCGTTTCTTTTTCTATTTCTCCACATGTCAACCTCATATCACTCTGAAACAGCATCACACCGAACAGGACTGTGTGTTATTCTCTATGCATTTATACAATGTTGTTCTGGTCTGTTGTTGTTCTAGGAAACGAGCTAGATTACACAAACAATGAAATATGAAATGACCACTTTTGATCCCTATAACTCTCCTGTTCACAACTGCATTATACAAGTTTATCATATTTTTATATAAAAATAACTAAAACAAAGTAACACAGAACATTAGCTGTTTGGCCTCAAGTTGAAACAACAACATAATTGTTCCTGTCTCTTTCCTGAATTTCAACGACGAGATCAGTATGAAATTCATGTTTTAAGAACATTCTTGTTTTAAAGTGAGTTAAAAAACATTTTCTGAAGCAAAGCTACAGAACAGAAGAAACTGAAAGTTCTCGATCACTTCAGTATATCACAGCTGATATTTATCTATTAATCATTTAATCTTACATTAATGCATCATTGTCAACGATTATGTCTTCATGTTTAAATGATTATTAACAAACCATACCAATCACAAACTATAAGACCTGTGGGCTCATTGATCATTTATAAATATTGTATAAAAAAAAGCATAAAAATACCCACATGGTCTCTATTTTTTAACTTATGTCCAACTTTTTTATAGAAATTCATTCTTCAAGTTTCAAGTTTCAAGTTTTATTTGTCATATTCAAGTTAATCCAGGGTTAAACAGTACAATGGAAAGTGCAGAAGGACAAGAACAGGTCAGCTCAGCAGTGTAATTAGAGCAATAATGAAATACATTCAAATAAAATAATGTAAATGAGCTTAATGTAAAAAAAACTCAAATACAATACTATAAAATGATATATATTAGAGGAGTGACAATTCAAATTGTATAATAATATATATATATATATATGTATAAGTTAAAAACAGATAAATGCAGAGAATTGTTGATTGTGAATTAAACTGTGAGTTATTACTTTACCCTTTTCAATCTCTTCACCTCTTTTACTCTTTTTAACCTTTGCGTTTTGACTTTGAATTGATTTCCTTTAACTTCGTCTCTTTACAATATATCTGGAATCTACCCGTGCATGAAATGAGAATCATAAAAAACATCATATTTGTTCAGCGTCACTGCGCGCTCTTCACCAACCGGGAGTCAGAGGAGCCAGACTTCAGTATCTGCAGTGTAACGATGAGTTTCATGGATTTTCGGAACCAGGGGTAGAAGAAGGCGTAGATCATGGGGTTGAAACAGGAGTTTAAGTAAAACAGACAAATCAGAAAGGTATCAGATATAATGTTGACAGACTGGTCCTGGCCAATGAGTGAAGCACAAAAATATGGACAGGTACAAATCAGAAACACAACAATAACAACACCGAGGGTCCTGCCTGCTTTGATTTCAGATTTCTTGACTCTGACCTTCACCAGAGCGACGGCTGTGATTTGGGAGTGTATGGCACGGGCCTGAGCCACGACCACGAGGAACACCCTCACATGCAGAACGATGATGATGCTGACCGGGCCGATGAAGGATAGAAGTAGATCAACAAGTCTAGAAACCTGATCCTGAAATAAAGTACATTCTCCATAGCAGGAGTGGGAGCTGCCCGGGTCCATCAGTTTGTCCCTCAGCAGCAGAATCTGAATCAGAGCTGAAGCCGCCCAACACGAACACACGTGGACTTTAACTCTTCTGTGAGTGAATCTGGTCGGGTAATGCATGGGGTCACAAATGGCCACGTAGCGGTCGATCGAAATCAGCACCATGGTTCCTATGGAGGCAGAGGTGATGATGTAATCCAAAATTATAAACACAACACATATGTGTTCACCGAGCAGCCAGCAGCCGTCGAGGAGCACGATTTGAAAAGATACGCGGAAGCCGATGAGGAAATCCGAGACGGCCAGAGAGAGGAGGAGGAGGTTGGTGGGAGTGTGGAGCTGCCTGGGGAGGAAACACATCATTGACAGCATCAGTTATCATTGCACTGGCAGCCGCCGCAGTCTGAAATCTGTCAGGAGTCAGATAAATACATTAAAAAACACATCTGATGACCTGAAGTGTGAGATGGAGATGATGACCAGCAGGTTGAGGGTCACCGTGAGCAGGGACATGGACGACAGCAGGAGGTAGGAGATGGTTCTCACAGGCTGAGGGAGCACGAGCTTCCTGCAGGACGAGTTGAGGAGCAGCGGGAAACAGAGTTCAGCCTCCTGGAGCGTTTGCATCACCAGAGCAGAGGAGGAGGCGAGAAGCCCACTGAAGCTCCTCAGTCCCAGAACTGATTTATCTCTCCACCAAGCACCCCCCTCCTTCTCCTTTCTACAGACACTTCTTTTTTCTTGCATCATCTATTCCCTCGACTTCATGCCACCCTCCCTCCCTCCACTGTTCGGCGTTCATCTTTTTAGATTCACAAAGCTTTTCCTCTTGGTTTGTTTATCATTGCCCCGTTAGGCTCGTTCTATAAACCACAGATTGTAAATGAAGATGGACAACGTGTCTCCACTTCCTCCCATAAATATCCCCCTACAATATCTTTCATACAAACGCTGTCATCTTAGTCATGGACAGCTGAGATCAACTCGTAACTGGTGGAGTGCGTATATCAGCGGGACCTCGATGCTGTGGCTCGACTCCACCATCACTGCTGAACAGATTCTACTATTCATGTGCAACAGGAGGAAGTTGAGATGTGTCGTCCATCTTCCTTTCATTTTTCTTAAAGTAAAGAGAATATAGCGTAATAACAAATAAGTAAATAGTGGTGGTCTTCGTGGGCCGGGTAGACCTCGTTCTCCAAAGGATGCTCCTGAATAAAAAAACACAGTTCACATCCCTGACACACACATGGAGACCTACCAACACATGTCACGTGTCAGGATTTGCATACATCTTGGAGTTTAAGTGCGTGTCTGCATGTGTGTGTTTGTGTGATGTTATGTAAAGCGGTAATTTTTTGCACTTTGTGATTGGTTGAACAAACCCTGAACTTGTCATCCCTCCGTCTTCTTCCCTGGAGCTAAAAACTCAAGAGACAAACCTTAACAATGAACCCGTCAATCTCTTTCCTGCCCTGTTACATTCCAGACCAGATCAAGTCATCATTTCAGCTTGTGGAGCAGTGATTTGCATGTTGTGTGAGAGCAGCTTGTGGATGCCTTTCGTGTTTCTTGTACAACAGTTAAAAAAAAAGCCAGTATGTCCAACCAGTTGTATATAGTGTGTGTTATAGAGCTTAATATAAATACAGCAGTGAGCAGCGATTTGCATTTTTTAACCATTTCATGCTTAAAGGCCAGAAAGGTTATTTCAGACATTTTAATTCTCTTTGAAGAAGCAATCTGCGCTGTCTTGATGCTGTTTACATAAGGCACTTTGAATAGCCCCATAATATTAGGCTCACTGCTGCTGAGAGTGCACCTTGTAAAGCCTTAGCAGTTCATGAATCAACTGATATTAGTGACAATGCTCAACTTTTGGTATATGTCAGATTTTACCACGCAGAGAGGAAAGATTTCTGTGAGGACACTTTAGGCATCGCAGCAAATACAACGCACACCAGATGGGAAGACGTATACTTCACTATAAAAGAAATGTTAACACAGAGAGGTATCAGTATGAAGGATTTGTCCATCTCCACCGATGGTACGGTGGTGCAGTGGTCACAACAAACATTTTCTGGGTTCGAACATGGTGGCTGACGAAGGAGCATTTAATCATCTTATAGTTGTTCTCTGGGTTCCACAGACACTTTAAAGACACTCATAATATAGGTGGAACAGATATTAAAATGTTTACAGACCAATCTGAGCCGTTTACAATAGAAAAGTATCAACAACACTGTAAAAACGTGTAGTTTGAGTCATAATACTGTTTGAATACTGTGTTAAATCATATTACTGATGAATAGTTGGAGAACATTAAGTGTCTGTGCTCCTTCAGGAGGAATCTTTGAATGTTGGCGTTGATGAGCTTGACACCTGAACTCTGTCAGGTTGTCATCGCAGTCTCCATCTTTGACCCTCAGTTAATTACACAGTGTTTGGAGTCTGGAATGTTCCGTGACAGAAGCCAGTTTGGTCACAAGGACCAGAACGAGAATGTGCTCACTGGGCTGAGGATATAAGAAGTGAACAGACACAGAGACAGTGTGAGACAGAGACCTGAGTCGTCCACACAGACGGACGATAGAACCAATCGGTCCGAAGGTGAAACGTCTCCTCCAACACAAAGCTGCTGCACTTCAGTTCCTACCACGGTAAGAACCACCTGGAAACTTCTCCTCCTGCCAGTTTATATGAGTAACAATGACTTTTAAGACAGGATACTTTTTAAATGTACACATTTTTTTAAAAGATTTTTGGAATATAAATGAATAATTATTGTTAACTATAACAATAATCATAACGTTATTTGTGAAGCAGTTTTCCGGGTTTGTTGTGAATCTTTAATCTGTCAGAATATGTGATATTTGCACATCTGACAATACAAACATTTTAATAAAAAGGTTACTTGCACCTTGTGCTTTGGTTTTCGGGCTGAGTGAGAAACTCTGTAGCTACGAGGTTCATTCACACGTTTGGATCGTTTGGTTGTTTTAAAATAAACAGAAAAATATTGATATATTTTCCGATGGTCCCATAGATTGTGTTAACAGTGTTAATGTAATTTAGTTGGAGGCTCGATGGCTGAGCGTTTAGTTCCAATGTGAGTTGTTCCCCTCTCGGTCTCTCCGACTGAATTCATCAAATAAAGAAGTTGAGAATCACTTTAGAAATGTATAAATGCAAATGTGTTGAATTCAGTTTGAATGTACCAGTTGAGAATGGAACATGGGACAGTGACGGCCGATAAGCAGTTAAACGTTAGACCTCTGCTGTGATGCAAATGATAATTAAAGCTGTAACAAGAGTGACTGGATTTACTTCACAGTGGAAGAGAGTCTATCGCCTCAGGAGCTGTCAGGTGAAACATCTCAAGGATTTCAAAAATACTTGTTCTCATAATTTAGGGGAAGAGGAGAAAAATAACACAATTTAAATACGTCCATTTTATAATTTGCACAATTTTCAGTTTGGAAAAAGTGTAACAGAGACTTTACAAGTGTGTGTAACTGTGTTTCAGATCCCGATCGGCCGCCAGCATGTTCAACATATTATACCTGGCTGCACTCAGTGTGCTCGCAGGTGAGAAGTTACACAACTCACACACAACCACTCACTTCATTCACACTGACAATATGTCCTTAGTAGGTCTCCTACAGATGAGCGACAAATTAGAAGTGAAGTACAAAAGTGTTATGTGATGTTCTACCAGAATTAATATTAAAATTATTTAATATTTTCATGAAGATGATCCTAAAATCCCCAATAAAATTAGAAACCTCCTGAAGAACTTGAATCCTGGGATAAGTTGGGCTATAGGCTGCATCCAACCTTTGGCTGCTTTGATTCTCTGGGATGAAAGGACGCATTTGAAATAGCTCAGCAATGAGAAAGTCTCTTTGCGCCACTGTGACGCACTCAGCTTTCAAATGGAAGATCTGAAGGACGCAGCCTCTGAATTGAGACCCATCTTTCACACAGAGTAATGTGACCTCTCCTTTTATTTTTCTTAAATCATAAAACAAAAAATTAACCTCGAAAAATTGACTCCTGAGATCTAAGTTTACTCTTAATGTTACAACAGATCCAACCAAAAACCACTTGTCTCAATATCTTCAGGTACTGAGGCACAAGGGCCAATGACACCGCCCCAGAGCTTTACCGGTTCAGCTGAATTGAACATCACGTCGTGCCCCATCACCTACTTCGGACAGCAATATGACAAAATATATGTGAGTAATAAACAGTCACTGGTATTAATCAACCTACCAATTACGTAAATAACTAAATAATCAAATAATTACAAGCTGACATGTTCTTATCGATGTTGTGTCTCCTGTCCAACAGGTTGGCTTCAATGCCAGCAGATTTACTGTTTGCTTCAATGGCCAGTACGAATCTGGAATCAAGAACGACTGCATTCTGATCTCTGGAGGAGCGGCGGACAGAGGTTTCCTGGACACGTTACCCCGCGGTTATCCCAACTGATCTGAGCTCCATAACAAGTTACCGAACCTGAAACACAATGGAACATGTTTCAACGGGATTGTTACATTCAATGACAGTACAGCAGAGCTGGTGAGAATCAGACAGGAACTTGTTCTGAAACGTGTTTTTTTCAGCTCTTCTGATTTTAAAAACATTTCTTTCCTGTGTTTTGTCCAAATTCATTTCTCAGATTCAAAACAATTTATCTTATGCAATTTTGAGCCACAAGCGGTTCTGGGAATCAAGACGTTTCCTGGATACACTGCTTCTCATCTCGTGAGTAAATTAATCAGGAGAGTATAACGGGTATGAGTTGGTCATTGTTCCGTTGGTTGTGTTGAGTCTCGTGTTTAAATCCCGATTTATTAACGATATATCTGTAGAAGTCTTGGACGATGACTATACATTTGGTTTTTTTGGCACTTTTCAGGAACTAGACGTGCAGGTCAATGGCCTCACAGTCTTTAAACAGAGTTTCCCTACAAATGAAACAGGATTAGGTGTCTTCACAGACATAAGTGGTTGTAGACGCTCTGGTGAGTAACAAAATGTTTATCAAAATCCATTTTTAGACCTCAAAAGCAAAAACTAAATGTTAAAAATCCCCACTATTCTTTCTTGAGACTTTGGGGATTTTTTAAACCAACTAAATATAGTTTTCCTGACTTCTAGGCGTTGGTTTATAAGACAAACACGACAGTTCAAGACCCAAGCAGCTGCTCCACCGTCTCCTGTGATGCGAGTGGAGTTGCGACTGCTGTCAGTGTCTGTGATCCCATGGAGACTTGCAATGGAAATGGCAGGTAACATCAAATTCCATAAGTTCTTCATGAGTTTCAGTCGTTACCAAACACTGACGGTGTTTTGTTCCGTGTGAATATGCTCCTCCGCCTTCATCAGCTGCATCATCTCAAACAACGTGTGCACCGTGATCGGCTCCACGGTCGTCGGTTTCGCTGGGCAGGTCCAAGCTGTGCCGGACCGCTGTGGCTACACTCTGTTCAAGTCCACATCCGTCCCCGGCTTCCAGGTGGTGGGCGTCTTCCAGGAGAGACGCCGGAAAGACGTCAGCTTCTTGAAACGTGTGATCCTGCAGCTGGACACGGCGGGAGTTCAAATCTCTCTGGAACAAGGGAGTCGAGCTCTGGTGAGTCACGCTCCATAGAACCCTGCTGCTGCACAAAGAGCTGTTCATCTTTTATTCAAAGTTTGGTGAAAGAACCCTAAACTGGAGAATCTGCTGATGTTGCTGTCGTCTTGATCGACAGCCGCCGTTGATACAGACAGAGCGCTAGAGTTTATTGATGTAATATTGAATCGTATGACTGAATTGGCCATAAGATGAACGGTTCTCTAGATATTCGAGAGATTTCTGAAATCAGTAGACAGATGATGGTGATACTTGTTACTTTCTTTAATAATGAAAACAATGCTAACTATGATAAAAGTTCAAATTGGATTCAACATTTTGCTCGTGGTCTTTTTTTCTGACTCGTTGCTCCGCTGCTGTGATGAAGCTTGACACCAGAGAGCTCAGACTCAACTCCACAGCGATGGTGGTCCATGGGTGGGAGCTCACCAAGGACCAGACTGGAGTGAAGGCTAAGATGTCAGCCTCCAACTTCACAGTTTCTGTCCACTTCGATGGCTCCATCTCTCACATCCACTTGACAGGTACAATGTAAATCCTTGATTCTTAGTAATTAGGCTGAATGTGCCATGTTGGGGGTGATGTATGGAGTCAAATTCATCTGCGCTGATCAGGAACTACAAACCCAACGAAAATCATATTTGTATTACGTGGTATAGTGAGTGATATGAGTACTATTTAAAATACATGTACTTCTGTACTTGCATTTGATCTGTGGAACAAATAAAATGGCGTCATCTGCATAAAAGTGGACAAGAAGTGCTGATTTATGGGTTTATTTTATCACAACCACCATCTGCCATGCTTCTTCTAACTTTTCTTTGTTAATAACTTCGTCACATGCAAAACACAAGGCTGTTAAATGGTACATATCAAATATTTAAGATCATCAAATATTGATCTGCTCGTCACTATTTGAAGCCTTTGTTTTGCTCCACTTGCAAAGTTCATTGATCCGTCACGTTTTCCTTTCTGAAACTGGTCAGGGCCAAATGGACAAGATGCTCACGGGTTATGTGGAAACTCCAGTCGGGACTGTGAGTGAAGAGAAAGACTCCACACACAGTGACACCGGGTGAGACCTCGAACACAACGTCCCACACCAGCCAAGTTGTAGCTCAGATAAAATGAACTGATCTGACGTTGCTTATTGCCCCACAGCTGTGACAAGCAGTATAACGAGGCTGCGGACCCGACTATCAACTGCAGCACCTCAACTGACTGGTAAATGCAAACTGAACCAAGTTGTACTGAATCCTGGAATTAGACGAACTGGAGGTTTCTCTTTCCACAACATTGTGAAAACAAGAGCATAGTATTAGCATTAGCAGTATTTTAGCTTGAATGCTAAAACTTACCCTAACTACAGTTAGCTAGTTAGCTTCACCTTCATGTGTGTATCCTCACTGGTTTTGCAGAACATTTGCAGAACAGCTCACTTTAATTCAGATTTGCTAGATTGATGACATGAACGACAGGTGGGTTGATATTAGAAAGAGCCACATTGATCAAGAGCTGAGAATCACGACTGAAACATTTCTCTGAAGTGAAGGTTAACAGTTCTACCAACTGTCATTGGATGTTTGTCTTGTGCCCTGTAATATTTGCTCTTGTTTGAACTTTTAAAGCACTTTGTAACTTTGAAAAGTAATTCTTCTTTATCCTCTGCATCGCTGGAACAGGTGTAACCTCCTGAAGCAGGCTCCCTTTACTGCTTGCAACATGGAACACGACCCAGAACCCTTCATTACTGCCTGCACACAAATGCTGTGTAAATACCCTGAAGTGGACGGTCTCAAGTGCCAGTTCCTGGAGGCGTACGCCAGAACCTGCAGCCTGTCCAACATCACAGTGGAGGAATGGAAGTCAGAGACCCGATGCTGTAAGGCTGTGACTCAATATCATCTGTTTTATGGTTTAAATAAGACTATTTATCTCTACTTCAACATAAAGACAAGGTCCAGTTTCCAGTTGCAGATCTCAGCACTGAAACTGAAGCATTACACGTTACAGGCTTGCTTTGTCTAATCAGACTCAAATACATTCACTCACATGTACTGACATTTTCTTGTGAACCTTCTGAGATACTGATCATTGTCTGAGATCAACACCTGTGTGTGTCTGTGTGTGTTTGCAGCTGCTTTCTATCAGGGCGTCTGTCAGGACACGTTCTGCAGTGATCACGAGTTCTGTGGGCAGAAGAACAACGGGGGAACCGGCTGCGTCTGCCGGGCCATGTTCGCCTCCAAGTACAACTCAACCGGCACCTTTGGTGAGTCGGCTTTGACTCAACAGAGTCACAACTCTTTTTATAATTTTAATCAGATTTATGGAATAACTGGAATATCCATAGACCTCACTTTAGGAATTAGAGGATCTGAATAGATGATGTGTCACCTGTCGTGGTCAGAAACCTCCTAATGACTGTGTTTCATTGGCTTGCATATTCAATTAATTTTGCCCAAGGAAGAGATTTAGCACAAAATAATTTGTCAGCCCCTGAGAAGATGTTATTCAACGTATAATTATTATCTGCATGTTCCTCCTTCCTGCTATTTGGACAAAAGCTAACTGATCTTTATATGTTGTCAGGAGAGCCAATGGTCTGCGAGCAGAACGCTGCTAAGCTGACTATGGCTAAATGTCTCCTGGAGAACAAAGGCATCGACTTCTCTGTCTTACATCTCAATGACGAGGCCTGCAAAGGTGAAATGGACAATGAGACCCACATGGTGACCTTCGGCTTTGACAGGAACAAAGCCTGTGGAGCAGTGATCCTGGTGGGTACCTCTCAGGAGAACATTTAGGAACTGCTGCAGCCTTAAATGTTTAAATGAAGGTGCAGTAAAAAATGTTTGTCTCCGTGTGTCCCTACAGACAAACAACAGCCAAATCCTCTACAAGAACACCATCGTGAACCGGAACAGCTCCATGTACGGCATTATCACCCGTCAGGACTCGGTTCATCTGGACTTCTCATGTCTTTACGATCAGCCGGACATCAAGACCTTTACCTTCACACTCAAAGACAGGTGTGTGCTGGGTGTACGGTTCCAGAGGCGACGCCTTTGAGAACCAAAAACTGATGCTTAACGTACTTTTTAGGAGAGGAAGACTGAACTGAACTCTGTCTTTGCCTTCCAGCTCCGTCACCCAGCAGATCACTTCTGGACAATGGATTTACAATCTCACCATGAAGGCCTACAAGGACCTTATCACCAAGGAAGCCTTACAACAAAGTACTGAAATGCAACTGGACGAGAAGCTGTGGGTGGAGCTGAACGCAGAAGGGCTTGATGACAAAATGGTTGCTGTGGTGACGGACTCCTGCTGGGCGACCGACCAGCCCAGCCCGAACGGAACCCTGAGATATGACCTCATCATCAAAGGGTGAGATCACAGACTGCATGACGCTACGTCTCCATTTCCTCCCACTGTGAAAACATGAAGCCCAAAATATCCCAGTTCCCAGTGATTGTGGAGCGGGATCAAGGTCTCATTGATACATGAGCTCCACCAATCACGACCCAGCCTGAGAGGAAACTGACCCAGTCTCACCCGAACCCGATAGAGATTCTGTTCTTCTGGCACAAACCCGACCTCAGCCCAATGTTTGACCTGATCCAGATAGTTTGGCCTCACTTGTTTAGAGCTTTCATGTCATCTATCTTTAAATACTCTATTGCTGAGACACACAAAGATGCTTGTGGGGATAACACCCCCTTCATGTCTGCTCTTCTGTCTGTTTGAGTAGCTGCCCTAACCCCGCTGACTCCACGGTGAAGGTGAAGAACAACGGACAGGGAACATCCAACAGTTTCCAATTCAACACGTTCCAGTTCTCTGGACAGGATGGTGAGGTCTTCTTGCACTGCAAAGTGAAGCTGTGTGTCAAGAAGGGGAACAACTGCATCCCGGTAGGTCCACAGCTCCTGACAAGATCATATTAAGATATATAAAGTTGTATGAGTAGATATTTTGTATTTTTGTATCACACCTAAAACTGAACTTCTGTCATTTGATTTCCTCAGAGATGTGGCCCGGGTGAGAGAAGACGCAGGTCCATCATGTCAAAGTATGAGGATGAAAACTCTGCCTTCATCAAACTGGCCTGGACTTATTGAGTGAGTTCAATTCCCCTGCTGACAGATGTAGTCACCCTTATGCATTGGCTGAAATAGAAACAAATTCAAATTCAGAAGATACATCTGTATAATTTCAAGTTCAATGACTGACCATAACTTGGGTTTGGTTATTTTCTCAGGTTTCCATGAAGACTCGAAACGACCGAAGCTCAGGAAGAGTCATTGATCTTTCTACAGATCTATAATGGCACATGAAATATTCATACATAATTATACATGAAGCAACCAGACGTCAATGCTGATACTCTCTAAGCTCTGAATACGTTGGGTCTTGATTCGGGGGTTTCTGGGGTTGTTTTTTCCTGTCGGGGTGTAAATGATTTTCTGCAGCAGAGGTATGGAATATATCCTCAGCTGAATGTGTGGGCGGGGCTTCCTTAGGGCTCTACAGACTATACAGACTATGAAGAGTGGGCTATAAGGTTTTATATAGATGGGACTGGTGACAGCGCCACCATGTGGGTTAGAGATAGGGTCGATCCTCCTGTAGAGCTTTGGTATGATTTTTAAATCCAAGAAGAACTTCAACCTGGTTAGAATAAAATCACGTTCATTTACCTTTATTATGAAAGTGTATAATCAATAAAAAGCATCAGTGGAATATAATGAGTTGTGTTTTTCTGTTATGTTGTCATCCCTTTCCATTGGTTGTGTGTCCATTTGTGAAGAGGCTGGTGCTACTACTCAGTGACCCGGTCCAAACTACTCAATAGGTCAAGAGAGAACTGGTAACATTTTGGTGTGGATCCAGTATTTTTCTTTATCATTACCACATAGCAAAACTGTTTTGGCTCAGATTTGACCTACGTCCCACGCAACCCACATTCAGACCACATCCCTCGTGTAATGATGGCAGCTGGGCTGTTTGCCAGATCCTGCCCACAAGTGAACCATGGAAATACTGCATGTCAACAAAAGCTGGCCCCAAATAGTTTTCAAAGATTGACAATTCATGGATTTTGATGAAAAGAATTTGAATCTAGCAGATTTAAAAGCAGGTCCATGAGGAAACTGATGGACGTCGGTGGAGGAATGAACTTTAATGACATTTAAGTTATTGTCTCTAATTTCTGTATCGTTGTAAAATGTTTTAGGAGTCAAATTCAAGTTCTACAGAAGTTTTACCAACACACACACACACACACACACACACACACACACACACACACATTGTGTTAATAAACTCCTGCAGGGCTCGATGTGACCCATTAGCTGAACCTCTGTGGATGAGGACAGTTTCACACCTGCTTTCATTAGCGTCCCATAGTGACAGGACTGCAATCAGAGGCGTCACTGCAGCACAACACAAAGTCAACATCAACACACGATCTACACATGATGCAACTATTGCTCCGTTCACCAACAGTTCAAAGTAAACAAGTAAACTTTGGAGTTTGATTTTACCACTATACATCATCATGAACCTGACATGACCCATTGGCCCAAATCACAAAGTAATCGACCTAAACTCACCTCTTGTGATATCAGCCTCACAAATAACAGACGTAATAGTGAGGCGGGTATAGTTGAACCTTTTAGATGTCTACATGTATGTGCAAGTCATCATGCAACATGTGATCTTGGACCAACTGAAGCAGAAACAACCACAGAAGCAGTTTTGAGGCATTAACATGATTAATTATTTCCCCCTCCACGGAATCTGAATCGTTTGTACAGGTTTGTAGCTGAGATCAGAGTGAAGGCCCAGTTTCATATATCAGAATTTTTCCAGAATAACGGAACAGAGTGCCTGCTAGTATTTTATTTCTTTGGGATTCATGAATTGTTGTTGCAGGAAGCAGGAGTCCATGGGAGTGACGTCACTTGAGGCACGAGCCGGCTTGACAGTGTTGTTTACTTCACGTGCAGGGGAGATGGGTCACTACACTGATACAAGATCGACACCTAGTGGTGAGGTTTCTTGTTGCAACCAGCTGAAAACCCCTCACCTCCCTTCCAGAGGACCCACAATGTAAAACCTCTGGAGCCAGGGCCTGGTTTGTCCCTTCTAGGCCTCTGTAGAAACATGGTGAAGAGGACCCACTCCTAACGTGGATATTAAAGACTGGTTCTTAGGTAACGAAAACACAATCACTCTTAGTTCCATGTGATTGTATAATAATAACACATAAGACCTCATTTTCATTTCCAGCTGATAGAGTCACCTGAATCCTAAACACTGGATCATTAATGTTCTTGAAAAGTAAAAATAAAATCACTCTGGACCGAACCTGAAGCAAACATAACGTTTCTGAGACGTCAACTCTGATCAGTTATATGCAAAACATAATATTTATACATGAATCAGGAAAAAACTCTTCCTGTATTTCTGTGCTGTGTCAATTTTTATTGACTGTTACTGTTTCTGCTTTTCATTCCGGTATTTTCTGAATCTTCTGTCTCTATATTACATTTTTAACGTAAAAAATTAGGAGCAAAATTGACATTTATTTACTTTCACAATCAACAAAAGCAAGTCGCTATATACTGTACTTGTATTGGAGTAAAACAGTTTGCCTGTACTCTGAGCTATTGCCTCTAATGCCAGTGGCTTCAAATCGAAATATATAATAAAATACCCTTAAATGAAAAGCATGTATTAGTGAGAATTTTTTTATTTATTTGAGAAAATGTTTAAATGATTATTAACAAACTCTATCAATTACAAACTATAAGACCTTTGGGCTCATAGATCATTTATATTTGTTATATATATACATGCACAAATACACCACAGCAAATTCCTTGTATGTGTCAACCTGCTTGGCAATAAAACCTGATTCTGACTTTATATTAAACATAAGACAAAACGTTAATGAAAAGGTTTATACACATATACAGAACCACAATGAGCAGAGATTTGAGCTTAAGAACATTATAACCTCTTTGCATGTTAGTTTCAAGACTCTGTGTGTCGCTACAGTAATTTAATATCTCTGGAGCCGGGTTTCAGTATCTTCAGTGTGAAAATGAGTTTAATACATTTTCTGAACCAGGGGTAGAAGAAGGCGTAGATGACCGGGTTCAGACAGGAGTTAAAATGTGCCAGCCAGATCTCAACAGCTGCGGACGAGGCGTCGACGGACGTGTCTTCACCTGCCAGAGCGGGGAAATAGTACGGACAGAAACAAATCAAAAACACAACGACCACGATGCCCAGAGTCCTGGCTGCTTTCATCTCTGCCTTCTTCACAGTCACAGTCCCTGAGCGCTGAGCTGCCACAACGTGAGACCTGATGGCTCGAGCCTGAGCCAGAGCCACCACAAACACCCTCAGATACAGAACTATGATGACAGCGATGGGGAGGATGAAGGTGAAGACGAGGTCAACGACTCCCGCGATGTAACTTATGACCACGACACACTCGCCTAAGCAAGAGTTGGACCTGCCTGGCTGCTGCAGGTGATCGTTCAGCAGCAGAATCCTGTAGAAAACAGAGCAAACCCAACAGAAGCAAACACACACTTGTGCCCCTCTCTTGGTCACTCTGGTGGGGTAATGCAGAGGGTCACAGATGGCGATGTAGCGGTCAATCGATATCAGCACCATGTTGGCCACCGAGGCCGAGGTGATCATGTAGTCGAGGACGTAATACAGCGTGCACACAATGTCACCCAGAAACCAGCACTTCTCCACATAGATGATTTCAACCGGCATCAGCAGGACGCCGACGAAGAGGTCTGAGAAGGCCAGGGAGAGGAGGAGGAGGTTGGTGGGAGTGTGGAGCTGCCTGGAGAAGAAGAATACCATCACTGTACTGTAATACACAGAAGTCATTTCATTAGGTACACCAGCATGTGTTTAAATGAAAGAAAGCAGCTATTTTACAGTAAATAAGAACTCTAATGTGCAGGTGTTACAACATCTGTGAAGCTGTGTTGAAAATACAACGTGTGGGAGGATGGTATCTGCCTGAAGTGGGAGATGGAGATGATGACGAGCAGGTTAAGAGCCACGGTGATGATGGAGACGGAGGAGAGCAGGACGTAGATCAGCATGGCCTCGGTGTAAGGGTGGCTGGGCTTCCTGCAGGAGTTGTTGAGTCGTGGGAAGCAGAGGTCGGCTCCCTCCGTAGTCTCCATCGTCAGAGGAGAAGCTGCCGACTGCTCAAAGTTGTCCTCTCCTGTTGTACACTCTTTTATCTCGCTCCTCCCGGTGCCTCCTTCATGCCACAGCTCAATGGACACGTGGGATCCTATGGAGACCTCCTCCCCAAAGCTTTCCATCATGCACAGAACTGACAGCTGTGGTTTTACTGTCCATCCCATTCTCATGAAAACAATAATAACAAAACGCTCCTTTGTCTAATTCACATTTTATCTACATTGTCCAGTTTTATTATTATTATTATTATGTTGTCGACTGCTGGATACATGACCACGGAAAACTTGGTGGCAGATGCGATTGTTTTTTACTAGATAATTCAAGGATCTTGATGAAACAAATTAGATCTGTAAAAGAGACCGATATTCATGAGCCTGCTCAATTTGGTGCAGATCCAAGTAAACATCTTGATCTAGAATATTCGAATGTGATTTCACAAGCCAGCTGTTGGGCCTTGGCGCAGGTCTGAACTCTACTGATTGACATTCTGTAAACTTTATTGTCACTGCACCGTCATCACTAAACTGTGGATCAGTTGAGAAGACTTGGAAGATATTAAAAACAGATAGACTTCAATTTTTCTCAACACGGAAACCGAAAGGAGACACTGTGTGTGTCAGCAGAGGGCGCTGCTGCTCAGCAAACATTACACAGCCTTGCTTTAAGACATCGCTGTCATCAAGCCGCACCGCCTGTTTGCTCCACTGGTCTTTTGTGGTGTTTATTTAAAGGGATATTTCACTGAAAAATGACAATTCACCCATGATCCCCACTCTGCTGATTGAGGGGGGTGAAGTGTGCTGAGATGTCCTCTGATAGACGTCCTGCGAGCTGCGTGATATCTTCACGGACCCTCGGAAACACCATCGTGTAGTCTGCTAGCTTCACCACTTGCGTTGGACTTTTAGGCTTAAAACATTGGGTTAATGACCTCTATCCAGGTTGAATGTCACTGTCCTGCAGACACTTTGGTGACTTCATCCCCCCCAAACGATTCAGATTCCGTGGAGGGGGAAATAATTAATCATGTTAACGCCTCAAAACTGCTTCTGTGGTTGGTTCTGCTTCAGTTGGTCCAAGACCACGTGTTGCATGGTGACTTGCACATACATGTAGACATCTAAAAGGTTCAACTATACCCGCCTCACTATTACCTCTGTTAAACTGTTGTATCGTATTTGTGAGGCTGATATCACAAGAGGTGAGTTTAGGTCGATTACTTTGTGATTTGGGCCAATGGGTCATGTCAGGTTCATGATGATGTGTAGTGGTAGAATCAAACTCCAAAGTTTACTTGTTTACTTTGAACTGTTGGTGAACGGAACAATAGTTGCATCATGTGTAGATCGTGTGTTGATGTTGACTTTGTGTTGTGCTGCAGTGACGCCTCTGATTGCAGTCCTGTCACTATGGGACGCTAATGAAAGCAGGTGTGAAACTGTCCTCATCCACAGAGGTTCAGCTAATGGGTCACATCGAGCCCTGCAGGAGTTTATTAACACAATGTGTGCGTGTGTGTGTGTGTGCGTGTGTGTGTGTGTGTGTGTGTGTATGTTTGGTAAAACTTCCGTTTAACTTGAATTTGAAACATATTACAACTATACAGAAATTAGAGACAATAACTGAAATGTCACTAAAGTTCATTCCTCCACCGACGTCCATCAGTTTCCTCATGGACCTGCTTTTAAATCTGCTAGATTCAAATTCTTTTCATCAAAATCCATGAATTGTCAATCTTTGAAAACTACATGGGGCCACCTTTTGTTGACATGCAGTATTTCCATGGTTCACTTGTGGGCAGGATCTGGCAAACGGCCCAGCTGCCATCATTACACGAGGGATGTGGTCTGAATGTGGGTTGCGTGGGACGTAGGTCAAATCTGAGCCAAAAACGTTTTGCTATGAGGTAATGATAAAGAAAAATACTGGATCCACACCAAAATGTTACCAGTTCTCTCTTGACCTATTGAGCAGTTTGGACCGGGTCATTGAGTAGTAGCACCAGCCTCCTCACAAATGGACACACAACCAATGGAAAGGGATGACAACATAACAGAAAACACAACTCATTATATTCCACTGATGCTTTTTATTGATTATACACTTTCATAATAAAGGTAAATGAACGTGATTTTATTCTAACCAGGTTGAAGTTCTTCTTGGATTTAAAAATCATACCAAAGCTCTACAGGAGGATCGACCCTATCTCTAACCCACATGGTGGCGCTGTCACCAGTCCCATCTATATAAAACCTTATAGCCCACTCTTCATAGTCTGTATAGTCTGTAGAGCCCTAAGGAAGCCCCGCCCACACATTCAGCTGAGGATATATTCCATACCTCTGCTGCAGAAAATCATTTACACCCCGACAGGAAAAAACAACCCCAGAAACCCCCGAATCAAGACCCAACGTATTCAGAGCTTAGAGAGTATCAGCATTGACATCTGGTTGCTTCATGTATAATTATGTATGAATATTTCATGTGCCATTATAGATCTGTAGAAAGATCAATGACTCTTCCTGAGCTTCGGTCGTTTCGAGTCTTCATGGAAACCTGAGAAAATAACCAAACCCAAGTTATGGTCAGTCATTGAACTTGAAATTATACAGATGTATCTTCTGAATTTGAATTTGTTTCTATTTCAGCCAATGCATAAGGGTGACCCCACATCTGTCAGCAGGGGAATTGAACTCACTCAATAAGTCCAGGCCAGTTTGATGAAGGCAGAGTTTTCATCCTCATACTTTGACATGATGGACCTGCGTCTTCTCTCACCCGGGCCACATCTCTGAGGAAATCAAATGACAGAAGTTCAGTTTTAAGGGTGATAAAAAATACAAAATATCTACTCATACAACTTTATATATCTTAATATGATCTTGTCAGGAGCTGTGGACCTACCGGGATGCAGTTGTTCCCCTTCTTGACACACAGCTTCACTTTGCAGTGCAAGAAGACCTCACCATCCTGTCCAGAGAACTGGAACGTGTTGAATTGGAAACTGTTGGATGTTCCCTGTCCGTTGTTCTTCACCTTCACCGTGGAGTCAGCGGGGTTAGGGCAGCTACTCAAACAGACAGAAGAGCAGACATGAAGGGGGTGTTATCCCCACAAGCATCTTTGTGTGTCTCAGCAATAGAGTATTTAAAGATAGATGACATGAAAGCTCTAAACAAGTGAGGCCAAACTATCTGGATCAGGTCAAACATTGGGCTGAGGTCGGGTTTGTGCCAGAAGAACAGAATCTCTATCGGGTTCGGGTGAGACTGGGTCAGTTTCCTCTCAGGCTGGGTCGTGATTGGTGGAGCTCATGTATCAGTGAGACCTTGATCCCGCTCCACAATCACTGGGAACTGGGATATTTTGGGCTTCATGTTTGAACAGTGGGAGGAAATGGAGACGTAGCGTCATGCAGTCTGTGATCTCACCCTTTGATGATGAGGTCATATCTCAGGGTTCCGTTCGGGCTGGGCTGGTCGGTCGCCCAGCAGGAGTCCGTCACCACAGCAACCATTTTGTCATCAAGCCCTTCTGCGTTCAGCTCCACCCACAACGTCTCGTCCAGTTGCATTTCAGTACTTTGTTGTAAGGCTTCCTTGGTGATAAGGTCCTTGTAGGCCTTCATGGTGAGATTGTAAATCCATTGTCCAGAAGTGATCTGCTGGGTGACGGAGCTGGAAGGCAAAGACAGAGTTCAGTTCAGTCTTCCTCTCCTAAAAAGTACGTTAAGCTCAGTTTTTGGTTCTCAAAGGCGTCGCCTCTGGAACCGTACACCCAGCACACACCTGTCTTTGAGTGTGAAGGTAAAGGTCTTGATGTCCGGCTGATCGTAAAGACATGAGAAGTCCAGATGAACCGAGTCCTGACGGGTGATAATGCCGTACATGGAGCTGTTCCGGTTCACGATGGTGTTCTTGTAGAGGATTTGGCTGTTGTTTGTCTGTAGGGACACACGGAGACAAACATTTTTTACTGCACCTTCATTTAAACATTTAAGGCTGCAGCAGTTCCTAAATGTTCTCCTGAGAGGTACCCACCAGGATCACTGCTCCACAGGCTTTGTTCCTGTCAAAGCCGAAGGTCACCATGTGGGTCTCATTGTCCATTTCACCTTTGCAGGCCTCGTCATTGAGATGTAAGACAGAGAAGTCGATGCCTTTGTTCTCCAGGAGACATTTAGCCATAGTCAGCTTAGCAGCGTTCTGCTCGCAGACCATTGGCTCTCCTGACAACATATAAAGATCAGTTAGCTTTTGTCCAAATAGCAGGAAGGAGGAACATTCAGATAATAATTATACGTTGAATAACATAATTTCAGGGGCTGACAAATTATTTTGTGCTAAATCTCTTCATTGGGCAAAATTAATTGAATATGCAAGCCAATGAAACACATAGGGCCTCATTAGGAGGTTTCTGACCACGACAGGTGACACATCATCTATTCAGATCCTCTAATTCCTAAAGTGAGGTCTATGGATATTCCAGTTATTACATGAATCTGACTCTGTTGAGTTAAAGCCGACTCACCAAAGGTGCCGGTTGAGTTGTACTTGGAGGCGAACATGGCCCGGCAGACGCAGCCGGTTCCCCCGTTGTTCTTCTGCCCACAGAACTCGTGATCACTGCAGAACGTGTCCTGACAGACGCCCTGATAGAAAGCAGCTGCAAACACACACAGACACACACAGGCGTTGATCTCAGACAATGATCAGTCTCACAGAAGGTTCACAAGAAAATGTCAGTACATGTGAGTGAATGTATTTGAGTCTGATTAGACAAAGCAAGCCTGTAACGTGTAATGCTTCAGTTTCAGTGCTGAGATCTGCAACTGGAAACTGGACCTTGTCTTTATGTTGAAGTAGAGATAAATAGTCTTATTTAAACCATAAAACAGATGATATTGAGTCACAGCCTTACAGCATCGGGTCTCTGACTTCCATTCCTCCACTGTGATGTTGGACAGGCTGCAGGTTCTGGCGTACGCCTCCAGGAACTGGCACTTGAGACCGTCCACTTCAGGGTATTTACACAGCATTTGTGTGCAGGCAGTAATGAAGGGTTCTGGGTCATGTTCCATGTTGCAAGCAGTAAAGGGAGCCTGCTTCAGGAGGTTACACCTGTTCCAGCGATGCAGAGGATAAAGAAGAATTACTTTTCAAAGTTACAAAGTGCTTTAAAAGTTCAAACAAGATCAAATATGACAGGACAGAGGCCAATACATTCACTCAATATTACAAAGTTAAAATCAATAAGACTCCCATTAATAATTTAGACCGTTCCTATGGCACAAGACAAACATCCAATGACAGTTGTTAGAACTTCCTGGTGGAAATGTAAACCTTCACTTCAGAGACAGGTTACAGTCTTGATTCTCAGCTCTTGATCAATGTGGCTCTTTCTAAATATCAACCCACCGGTCTTTCATGTCATCAATCTAGCAAATCTGAATTAAAGTGAGCTGTTCTGCAAACGTTCTGTAAAACCGGTGAGGATACACACATGAAGGTGGAGCTAACTAGCTAACTGTAGGTAGAGTAAGTGTAGTAAATTGCATTCAAGCTAAAATACTGCTAATGCTAATACTATGCTCTTGTTTTCACAATGTTGTGGAAAGAGAAACCTCCAGTTCGTCTAATTCCAGGATTCAGTACAACTTGGTTCAGTTTGCATTTACCAGTCAGTTGAGGTGCTGCAGTTGATAGTCGGGTCCGCAGCCTCGTTATACTGCTTGTCACAGCTGTGGGGCAATAAGCAACGTCAGATCAGTTCATTTTATCTGAGCTACAACTTGGCTGGTGTGGGACGTTGTGTTCGAGGTCTCACCCGGTGTCACTGTGTGTGGAGTCTTTCTCTTCACTCACAGTCCCGACTGGAGTTTCCACATAACCCGTGAGCATCTTGTCCATTTGGCCCTGACCAGTTTCAGAAAGGAAAACGTGACGGATCAATGAACTTTGCAAGTGGAGCAAAACAAAGGCTTCAAATAGTGACGAGCAGATCAATATTTGATGATCTTAAATATTTGATATGTACCATTTAACAGCCTTGTGTTTTGCATGTGACGAAGTTATTAACAAAGAAAAGTTAGAAGAAGCATGGCAGATGGTGGTTGTGATAAAATAAACCCATAAATCAGCACTTCTTGTCCACTTTTATGCAGATGACGCCATTTTATTTGTTCCACAGATCAAATGCAAGTACAGAAGTACATGTATTTTAAATAGTACTCATATCACTCACTATACCACGTAATACAAATATGATTTTCGTTGGGTTTGTAGTTCCTGATCAGCGCAGATGAATTTGACTCCATACATCACCCCCAACATGGCACATTCAGCCTAATTACTAAGAATCAAGGATTTACATTGTACCTGTCAAGTGGATGTGAGAGATGGAGCCATCGAAGTGGACAGAAACTGTGAAGTTGGAGGCTGACATCTTAGCCTTCACTCCAGTCTGGTCCTTGGTGAGCTCCCACCCATGGACCACCATCGCTGTGGAGTTGAGTCTGAGCTCTCTGGTGTCAAGCTTCATCACAGCAGCGGAGCAACGAGTCAGAAAAAAAGACCACGAGCAAAATGTTGAATCCAATTTGAACTTTTATCATAGTTAGCATTGTTTTCATTATTAAAGAAAGTAACAAGTATCACCATCATCTGTCTACTGATTTCAGAAATCTCTCGAATATCTAGAGAACCGTTCATCTTATGGCCAATTCAGTCATACGATTCAATATTACATTAATAAACTCTAGACCTCTGTGTCAACGGCGGCTGTCGATGAAGACAACAGCAACATCAGCAGATTCTCCAGTTTAGGGTTCTTTCACCAAACTTTGAATAAAAGATGAACAGCTCTTTGTGCAGCAGCGGGTTCTATGGAGCGTGACTCACCAGAGCTCGACTCCCTTGTTCCAGAGAGATTTGAACTCCCGCCGTGTCCAGCTGCAGGATCACACGTTTCAAGAAGCTGACGTCTTTCCGGCGTCTCTCCTGGAAGACGCCCACCACCTGGAAGCCGGGGACGGATGTGGACTTGAACAGAGTGTAGCCACAGCGGTCCGGCACAGCTTGGACCTGCCCAGCGAAACCGACGACCGTGGAGCCGATCACGGTGCACACGTTGTTTGAGATGATGCAGCTGATGAAGGCGGAGGAGCATATTCACACGGAACAAAACACCGTCAGTGTTTGGAAACGACTGAAACTCATGAAGAACTTATGGAATTTGATGTTACCTGCCATTTCCATTGCAAGTCTCCATGGGATCACAGACACTGACAACAGTCGCAACTCCACTCGCATCACAGGAGACGGTGGAGCAGCTGCTTGGGTCTTGAACTGTCGTGTTTGTCTTATAAACAACGCCTAGAAGTCAGGAAAACTATATTTATGTGGTTTTAAAAAATCGCCATAGCCTCAAGAAAGAATAGTGGTGATTTAGATTTTTGCTTCTAGGTCAAAACATTTATTTTAATAAATATTTTGTTTACTCACCAGAGCGTCTACAACCGCTTATGTCTGTGAAGAGACCTGCTGCTGTTACAATTGTAGGGAAACTCTGTTTAAAGACTGTGAGGCCATTGACCTGCACGTCTAGTTCCTGGAAAGTGCGAAAAAACCAAATGTGTAGTCATCGTCCAAGACTTCTACAGATATATCGTTAATAAATCGGGATTTAAACAAGAGACTCAACACAATCAACAGAACAATGACCAACTCATACCCGTTATACTCTCCTGATTAATTTACTCACGAGATGAGAAGCAGTGAATCCAGGAAACGTCTTGATTCCCAGAACCGCTTGTGGCTCAAAATTGCCAAGTTCGATTGTTTGAATCTGAGAAATGAATTTGGACAAAACACAGGAAAGAAATGTTTTTAAAATCCGAAGAGCTGAAAACAACACGTGTCAGAACAAGTCTCCGTCTGATTCTCACCGGCTCTGCTGTACTGTCATTGAATGTAATCACGTTGATACATTTCCCAGCGTGGTTCAGGTTCGGTAACTTGTTATGGAGCTCAGATCCAGTTGGGATAACCGCGGGGAACGTGTCCAGGGTACCTCTGTCCGCCGCTCCTCCAGAGATCACAATGCAGTCGTTCTTGATTCCAGATTCGTACTGGCCATTGGAGCAAACAGTAAATCTGCTGGCATTGAAGCCAACCTGTTGGACAGGAGACACAACATCGATAAGAACATGTCCGCTTGTAAACATTTGATTAGTTAGTTATTAACGTAATTGGTAGGTTAATTAAAACACATTGACTGTTTATTACTCACATATATTTTGTCATATTGCTGTCCGAAGTAGGTGATGGGGCACGACGTGATGTTCAATTCAGCTGAACCGGTAAAGCTCTGGGGCGTTGTCGTTGCTGTACCTGAAGATATTGAGACAAGTGGTTTTTGGATTGGATCTGTTGTAACATTTAGAGTGAACTTAGATCTCAGGAGTCAATTTGTCGAGGTTTATTTTGTGTTTTCATGATTTAAGAAAAATATAAGAAGAGGTCATGTGTGCTATTTTATTTTACAGAAAATTATTTTAATATTAATTCTGGTAGAAGATCACATAACACTTTTCTACTTCATTAATTTGTCGCTCATCTCTAGGAGGCTTTCTAACGACATCTTGTGTGAATGCAGTGAGTGGTTGTGTGTGAGTTGTGTAACCTCTCACCTGCGAGCACACTGAGTGCAGCCAGGTATAATATGTTGAACATGCTGGCGGCCGATCGGGATCTGAAACACAGTTACACAAACTTGTAAAGTCTCTGTTACACTTCAAACTGAAAATTGTGCAAAAGTATAAAATGGATGTATTTAAATTGTGTTGTTTTTCATTTTCTCCCAAATCATTGATTAAAAGCATTTTTGAAATCCTTGAGATGTTTCACCTGACAGCTCCTGAGGCGATAGAGTCTCTTCCACTGTGAAGTAAATCCAGTCACTCTTGTTAAAGCTTTAATTATCATTTGCATCACAGCAGAGGTCTAACACTTAACTGCTTATCGGCCGTCACTGTCCCATGTTCCATTCTCAACTGGTGCATTCAAACTGAATTCAACACATTTGCATTTATAGATTTCTGCATTATACAATTGATTTTCAGCTTCTTTATTTGATGAATCCAGTCGGAGAGACCGAGAGGGGAACAACTCACATGGGAACTAAACGTTCAGCCATCGAGCCTCCAACTAAATTACATTAACACTGTTAACACAATCTATGGACCATTAAAAATTATATCAATATATACATTTTTCCTTTTTTTTTAAAACAACAAAAACGATCCAAACGTGTGAATAAACCTCGTAGCTACAGAGTTTCTCACTTGACCGAAAGCACAAGGTGCGAGTTACCTTTTTATTAAAATGTTTGTATTGTCAGATGTGCAAATATCACATATTCTGAAAGATTAAAGATTCACAACAAACCAGGAAAACTGCTTCACAAATAACGTTATGATTATTGTTATAGTTAACAATAATTGTTTATTTATATTCCAAAAATCTTTTTAAAAAAAAATGTGTACATATAAAAAGTATCCTGTCTTAAAAGTCATTGTTACTCATATAAACTGACGAGAGGAGAAGTTTCCAGGTGGTTCTTACCGTGGTAGGAACTGAAGTGCAGCAGCTTTGTGTTGGAGGAGACGTTTCACCTTCGGACCGATTGGTTCTGTCGTCCGTCTGTGTGGACGACTCAGGTCTCTGTCTCACACTGTCTCTGTGTCTGTTCACTTGTTTTGTCCTCAACAAATTCTCGTTCTGGTCCTTGTGACCAAACTGGCTTCTGTCACGGAACATTCCAGACTCCAAACACTGTGTAATTAACTGAGGGTTAAAGATGGAGACTGCGATGACAACCTGACAGAGTTCAGGTGTCAAGCTCATCAACGCCAACATTCAAAGATTCCTCCTGAAGGAGCACAGACACTTAATGTTCTCCAACTATTCATCAGTAATATGATTTAACAAAGTATTCAAACAGTATAATGACAAAAAACTACACGTTTTTACAGTGTAGTGGATCCATTTCTATTGCAAACGGCCCAGATTAGTGTGATAACATTTTAACATCTATTTCACGTAGATTCTGAGTGTCTTTAAAGTGTCGGTGGAACCCAGAGAACAACTGTCAGAGGATTAAATGCTCCTTCGTCAGCCACCATGTTCGAACCCAGAATGTTGTTGTTGTGAGCCCTCAGTAACAACCACTGCACCACCGTACCAACCAGTCCAAAAACCATCCTTCATCTATACTGCTCATGCTTTAAGGGTCATGGGGGTCAAGAGTAAAAATACCAGTTTAGTGGAAGAAATGGGTGATAAGTGGATTTAACAAAAGGCCGTGGCAAACGCAGTAAAGTCTTCAGCATTGCTTTGAACGACTTCTTCTTTAATGAGAATTCAAATGTATGAAATAACCTTTCTGGCCTTTTAACCGGAAATGGTTACAACACGCAAATCGCTGCTCACGACTGTATTTATATTTAGCTCTTTAACCCACATTATATACAACTGGTTGGACATGCTCACTTTGTTTTAAACGATTGAACAAGACAAAAGAAAAACCTTCAAAAGCTGAAATGATGAATTGATCTGGTCTGGAATGTAACGAGGCAGGAAAGAGATTGACGGGCTCATTGTTCTGGTCTGTCACTTGAGATTTAGCTCCAGGGAAGAAGACGGAGGGATGACAAGTTCAGGGTTTGTTCAACCAATCACAAAGTTCAAAAAGTTACCGCTTTACATAACATCACACAAACACACACATGCAGACACGCACGTTAACTCCAAGATGTTTGCAAATCCTGACACGTGACATGTGTTGGTAGGTCTCCATGTGTGTGTCAGGGATGTGAACTGTGTTTTTTATTCAGGAGCATCCTTTGGAGAACGAGGTCTACCCGGCCCACGAAGACCACCTTGTGTGTCTCAGCATGTGTGGCGTTTGCCTTTCGGTCGAATTGATTGATTGGACGTTACCTCTTGGAAAGGCGGTTCATCGCTGAAGCACAATGAATCCAGGGAGAGGTTGGGCCGTGACACTACCAGTCTTCAAATGGACACTAAGTTGTTATTATGCTATATTCTCTGTACTTTTGTGTTATATTGAAAACTTGCAACACATTAGAGGCCTGACAGCCTGAAGGTGCAGGGGACGGAGGAGAGGAATCTATTTCATTTCACCTCCCCCCGGGATTTTACTTTATTTAAGTTGTAATAATGTTGTAACAGGTTTTTCGCTAATATTACAACCATATTCAGGTTATATTGCTTTGACTGTGGTTATGAGCAGCCCAGTGGTTTGAAGAACGGCTGCATCGGTTCACATGAAAACACGACCTCAGGGCCACCACAGTGTTCCTGTGTGAAACTGGCTAGTCAAGGGTTCCGCACAAACAGTTTTCAGAGTTGTGTTGTCCGACTTCAATGAGTTCATGTGCCCTGAAGACAGAATGTGGAAAAACCATGAACGCTGTAAACAACACGTGTGTATTTGTGTGTTTCAGAGAAATCACACACTCTGACTCCTCAGTAACGTATGTGCATGATAACGAAGAGCAAAGGAAAAGGTTCAGGTATCACAGAGACATGAATAATTTAAGACGTGAATCTTACATGTAAAAGCATTTGGATAAAAGTTGTGTGTTGAGGCCTTATCATTGGAAAAGGGACTATTATTTTGAAAAGGACTTTTACTGATTACTCTTAATGTTCTCCACGGCTTTTCTCGCAGCTGCATATCAGACCTTTTAGTATTTTACAAGACGTCACATACATTGAGATCCTCGGGCACAAAGCCCTCTGTTCTCAGAGCATTTCCTGATTTTACCTGAATTTTAATTATATTTCTTTGAATTAAGTTTTTTTAAAGATTCAGTTCTTTCTAATTAATATAAGTCCTTAGTAGATTTTGAAAAGCTCTATAAAGAAAGTTATTATTATTTCGATAAAATTTAGAGATTCATGGAGAAAACACCAACCACATTCACCGCTGGCCAACAGAGAGATAGAGAACCGAACACACACCACACACACACACACACACACACACACACACACTCTGGAACTAATGACACAAACATCCACACGTAGTTAATGACTCTCTCGTGAATCGCTCTCATCAAGGATTCACACCTTCTTGTTTTTACTCCTCTAATCTCAGCGGCTCTTCTCCAATCAGACGTGTGAAGGTAAACATCCGTGTTACAATGCAAACACATGATGTAAAATACACACATCAACACATGACGCAAACAAAAACACAGAAAGTGATGATGCAACCTGACAAGAGCAACACTAAAAGACAGTAAATGTTTTAAATGAAAAATAAATCTAAATCTTTTCCTGTCGTGTACATTCATCATTTATGGCCTAATTGTGCGTTTTATGTTTGTATGTGTGTGTCTAAACTTCAACAAGACAAACCCTGAGCATCAATGTGAGTGTTTCTTCTTTAAATGACGCTGACTTCTTCAGCTGCTCTTCAACTTTACGATAGAAACATAAAAAAGTGACTAATGACGAGGAAAAAAATAAAATCAATGAACGTGGAGAAGAGATGTAAACAGAATAGACTCATCTTTATTGTGAAATGTAAATCTAAATCTTCAAGGTGTACATCTTTCAAACCGTGTTTATTAAGTATCTGGACAAATGTGTAGAATTTAGATAAGATACGATAAGATATAAGATTCTAGGAGATTCGTACACAAAGATACTATATGATACAATAAGAAACAATAAGATGAGATTCACCAAGATAAGATTCGATAAGACAAGATACTATAGATACAATGTTATAAGATACGATTAGATACTATAAGATGTGGTAAGATACAATAAGAGTAGATGCACAAGGATACAATATGATGTGAAAAAATATGATATGATATGTAAAGATGCACACCAATATGACAAGATACGACTTTTCTTTTATTAATCTCAATATTGGAAAATTTTCTGTTCCAGCAGCAAAGGGGATAAAACAGGAAGTTTAAATAAGAATATAGGGAAAGGAGAAAAATTGAGATTGCCACCAGAGGAATCTTTCTTTTACACAGAGATATGTATATCTATATATATAAGTTCATATTTAAAACTGAGCCTGGGGAAGCTGGCAGGGAAAACAACTGAATCTCCTCCAGATGTTACTGAGCTAACGACACCGTCATGATCCTGTGAGTCATTGAACGCCTCGTGTGAACTTGGCCCACAACACATTCACCTGTACTGTTCATGATAATAAGTCATCATCATATTAAACTGACTCTGTCACAACGCAGCAGCTCCACCCCATCTCTAATCTCCCTGATTGTCTTACTCAACGCTTCACAAAATCCCCGTGAGAATAACAACCTGCTTTACTTGTTTATGACGGGATCCAGTCGTGCTCGTCTGATCAGCTAAAAATCTCATTAC
Organism: Pseudopleuronectes americanus; assembly: GCA_038501795.1. Lineage (NCBI taxonomy): Eukaryota > Metazoa > Chordata > Actinopteri > Pleuronectiformes > Pleuronectidae > Pseudopleuronectes > Pseudopleuronectes americanus. The sequence continues at coordinate 20,804,198 of CM076727.1, forward strand.
TGCTGTTTCTCCAATCAATAAGAGTCTATGCGTTTATTTGTAGCAGTTTTACTATCTTAGAATATTTAAACGATGTTTTAAAAACTAAGCTGCAGGGATTTACTGAAGATGAAACATCTATCGGTAGATTAAAAAGAGTTGGACATATATTTATATTCAATATAATGAATAATAGCGTGTTACCACATATTGTTCTTCTGTAAAAGCAGTGATGAACTCGAGCAACAGCAAAAAAACATCTCTTTGTCACTTCCTGCAGGTCAGCTGCAGTAGTGCATGATCAAGAAGCAAATCAAGTGACAGTTTGGGACTTTTGTGTTTTAGCTCGACTCGGAGGAAGCCGCTGTTTTATGTCGGTGGCAAAAAGACAGGAGCCATCAGACGTGGAGAGGTCAGAGGTCACGCAGAGGAGCTTTCCTCATTTCCACATAGGTAGAGTTCTCATGAACAATTCTTTGGCTTTGGTTCTGTAAAACAGGAACAAAAAATAAACATAAAGTTTTTAGCTCGGTGAGTAAAACATGTCACGATCACAGCTGAGGATTGTGGGTAGTCTAGTCACCTCTACAGGAGAATAAAAAAAAGTTTACACTCTCGTAACTTGTGGTCCTTCTACCTAGGATGGTCAAAATATTATGGCTGATAATTAAAATCTCTAGTCAGAAAATGAGCACGGTTTTTGCTGACAGGATATTTAGCTCCAGATTTCATTCCAAAATAAAATATAGAGTAAATAGGAAGTAATAGTTCCACATGGTTGATTTAAATATTGTTCTGACCTGAACTACATCAATATAAAAAGATTTCCTGACGTTGAGCCTCCTGCGGCCTTCATGTCAAAGATTCCTACAATACTTAAAATCCTCCCTATGTACTTTTACACAGAGATAGAAAGACAACGACGTACAGTCACCCTCAGCCTGATGAAGAAGCAGGTGATCACGCAGCCGTACAGGAGAAACAGAGCCATCAGACCAATCAGCATCCAGGTGAGGGCATGAAGCTGAGGAGCAGGAGGAGCAGGAGAAGGAGCAGTAGGAGTGACGCAGTCCCTCTCTGTGACATTGTGAACTTATGAAACAGTTTCATTTAAAAGTTATCTTCAGTTTTTTCTCCTTCACATTCTAACTAAATATATACATAATATATATCTCTTATATAATATATCTTCTATGTCACTTTTCTTTTTACTCTTCTGTGGCCGGAGCTTTTATTTGCATCATGATGTTTCCTCCTGCTCTGATTCGTTAAACCCACAAACACACATCAGAGTTGATCTGTTTCCTGTTTTTTAACATTTGACGAAAACAGAAATAACAATATGACGCTTTGGATTTCTTCAAAAATAAGAAAAATGTCTTTCTCTTTACAAGCAAAAAGAAAACAGAATATTTTGTTTCACTAAGCCTCAGTCGTACCTGGCCTCAGTCTGGTCGGTGTGCCCCTCTCGGTCTTATCAATGCCATCTTTCATCACGGTGAACTCACACTGGTACGTGGCGTCCATGTCCTCAGGCCTGAGGTTCAGGAGGATGAAGAGACACTTGTTGGGATACTGTGGATACATGACGATGTTCTTACAGACTTCCATTCCCTTCTGGCAGAGCATTGGGCCCTGTCTGAGAAAAGACAAAGTTATCATCATCAATCAGCCGATGAGTAAAAGGGAATATTTCAATGTTTAGGGAAAGGCACCACAAGATAGTCTCACGTGTGACTGTCATTTTTACACTTTGGCTTAAAGGTTCACTGTATAGAATATAGTGATCTAGTGATGAAGTTGCATGTTGCAGCTGAGCCATAAGGAGAACCTGTGGAAACCTTCAGTTGTCATTCATCTCAAAAGATGTTTAGTTTGTCCAGAGAGGACCTGCTCCAGATGTAAATATAAAGTATTTATCTAGAGTAAAGAAACAATAATAAAAAATAAAGAAACAAGAAACAATCATTCGTACAATTTAAATGTAACACAATGGTGAAAACATCACTAGGATTATTCATTCCTTTCAGCAAAGGCTAAAGATATAATACGTTTCCCCCTGTTTTCAGTCTTTTATGCTAAGCTAAGCTAAGACTTGTGCACAATCTTGACTGGACATGACAGCTCCTAAAATTGAAGCCAAAGCATAGCAGATGGGACATGAATCAGGGATAATAATAAATATTTATTATTATTATCCCACTGATGTTTGTTCATGTGTCTGATGCTTCTGATTGGTCGAGCTCACCTCGCCACGATCACTGCTCCACAGACTGATTCCAGTTGAAGGTCAAAAGTAAAAGATGCGCCCAAATGGAGGATATTTTAGGGTCGTCCATCTTTAAACAAAGTCTATGATCTGTATAAAATGTCAGGTCAATCAATTTGGTGCTGAGATATTTGGTCTGTGTACTGATGTAATAACAATAATAAAACCTTATTCAAACGTTTCATTCCCTAAAATGCAGCTGAAGATGTGTTTACCAGAAAAAGGTCACAGCAGATGTTAAAACAAGGGAATCTTTTTTTGAAATGGGTGAAGTCATCCCGAGAACAGTGAGAAGTGAGAAGCACAGCCAGTGAAACCACAGAGAATCAAGACAATAGATACAAATCGGAGGCAGAACCAGTTTACATACGACCCATTGTTGAGTCGAACATCCAAAATGGAGCTGACTGGTGCGTCGTGTTCACAGCTGATGGAGGCCGACCCGTCCTGGTTCACCATCTGATACTCCGGCTGCGTCACGTTGAAATCTGACCACTGAGAGGGACTACCTGAAAACACCAGTGTAAACAGCTTACTGAAAGTTTTGCTTCTGCTTCCTTCAGAACTTTGTTTCACATTTTCAATTCATCACTTTTTTCTTTTCTTTTCTTCATCTGAAGATTTACTCCTCATTTATTTAACACATGGACGAGCTGCTGTGTACGCAGGGATATGAAAGGGCCGAGCACATGAAAGAATAAAGTCAGGAAGTCGAGGATCATCTTTAAATTTCAAGATCAAAGTGGAACTTTTACGAAAAACTAAAACAAAACACGTTATGAGAGATAAAGTGGGGAAATTATTGTTCAGAATCAATTCTAGTAACAAGGAAATTCTCTCGTAGTCATAAACAAACTGAGGAGAACATATATCCGAACTTTTAACGACCAAAGAAGTTTAATTTATTCTCAATATTTCAACTTGAATCTCGATAATGCGGCTTAAATCTCTATAAATCTTCCTGTGATTTAGTTTTTTTTCTACATTTTAACGTACGTCATTTTAACTTACTCACAAAATACAAGACAAAATGTCCTGAATTACTTTCAACTCCAGTCTCGAAATGCAAAAGGAAAACTAAAATCTTCCTCCACACGTTTTTGTTCTATGTCTTGTACTCATATACTAGTGCATAATGAAAATCAATGTAACATAAATTTCTTACGATAATAAAGTGCTATTATAGAATAAAAGTGAAGACCAGTATATGCTTCACAATCGTTAATATTGGTTCTTCTGTACTTTCCTTATTATAATACATTAAAAATGGACAGTACCGAGACTCTGGTGGCAGCTCAGATAAACTGTGCTGATGAAGATGATGAAGATGTTGACGATCATCTCAGCGTTTCTGCTCCTTTCTCGTAAAAACCTGGACAACAACTGAAAACCTGTCGCAGCAAAACAACCACGATGACAACACACCACATTCTGCTACAGAGGTGAGAAAAAAATCACTTCCTTGAGGTGGAGCTCGGCGCTGATATCATCAGAGTCTGGGGTTAGTTTGTTTATCAACTGTCAATCAAACTGTTGATCTATTAAATGAAGTTTCTGCAGGTGATGTGAATTTTGGAGAAACCATGATCAGACCCGACAGTGTGTCAAAGAACGAGGCCTGGTCCTGAACTCACAGGCGACCGCAGCAGGAGAATAATTAATAATCAACAAAGGAAATGACTCAAAACAGAAAAACACAACTTTAGTTAGAGTCTTTATATGTGGTTACTGCACCGGCTATCACAGTATCTGTCTATTATCTGTCACAGCAGACGTTCGAACCCACATCCTGTTTTCACGGTCTGTGCTTCTGTGGAAGTGACTGATTGAAATGAAACCCACACAGACTCAATCGTCACCGTCCGACTGAATTCTGCTCCCTGATTGGTCCATTTGCTCCTTCTGTGGGAGACCGTCTCCGGTGAAGATATGTTCTGCTTGAAGATTCTATGTCAAGGAAAATTAAGTCAGTGATTCTCTTGTTGCAGAATCCTCTTAAGAGATTGTCTTATCAGCTGATTGGCTTCAAACTAAAAGAAGCTCACTTTTTGGAGGGCTTTCAGTTGAGAAACAAAATCTAAAACTTTTTTAGTTTTTTGCTTAAAACAAAACAACAAAAAATTTTATTTTTATTCTTTTTTGTTTTTTTAAAGGTTCAGTGTGTAGGAATTAGGTCTGAAAAAAACATGGCTGCCTCCAAAGAGAAGACCCACTCCTGGTGTAAATATAATGTATTTAAATATAAAGTATTTAAATATAAAGGGTTCATTCTAGAGAAAAGAAAACAACAATTTGTACAATTTAGATTATTACACACTAGCAAAGACATCACTAGCATTATTTTATTCTCAATTTCTACCAATAGATCATTTCACCTGAATCTGACTGGAGCTTTAAAACAAAATAACACTTAATACTATTTTTCTTGTTTTGGGTTTTTGGCTCAAAGCGAAAACTCATGACTGACTTGAGGTGAGAACTAAAACCAACAGACAGGAAATGTTTTCACACTAAAAGTCTCCGTGGCTGGAAAACAGCCAGTGGGAGCTCGAGCGTCACATCAGCAGCGTCACTAGGGCGACTTGCATCTGCTGATAAAACCTAATTACTCATTATTCATCTCAACCCATTCTCTTGATCTCGAGCAGATTCTGAGGACGTGGCTCAGAACCATGAACGGCTGCTGGAACGCTCACGATTGGCTCCTTCACATCCTGGGTCTCTTCACTGGCTCCCAGTGAACTTAGTGTCAGCCACAGTGATTGACAACCGCCAATCAAACTGTATCTTTGAAATTAAAGAAACACTAAGGGATTTATTCTCTAAGTGGCTGTGGATCCAGAAGGGTGGGAGGGATTATTTGTTGTCTGTCGTTTGCCCGTGAAAAACATATTTAGTTCAAGTGTCATACATCAAGCTTGAAGTGACGCCCCCTGGTGGTTCTGGTTCTACAACTTCAGATCTACTGTGCACTGTTACTCTACTATTTCTTGTAACTTAAACTCAGCATTTTTCATATTAAATTTCGATTTTTCATTTATGTATGTCACATGAATCTTGGATGTAATATTCATGTTTTTTATCCTGATAGTTCCTTCAGATGTGGAACATTATTGATTCAATTAATGCTAATGGGTTCTACATAAACAGGAGATGAATAAGAAATTGTACAAATGAAAGTTGAAACATTTTACTTGAAGTAAATACACAACATGAATATTTGCTGAAAATAGCTAAATACACAGACATGAGGTAGTTACGAATAGACTGCAGGCAAATAACCTTTATGGCCATAATGCACCTTAATGATCTGGAGCATTTACCAAATAAAAAGTGATCTTGTTTTTGAACAAACATAAAAAAAACTGCGGCTTTTTAATATAGTTTGAGTTTACAACAACGTAAACATTACTGTGGTGCTAAATAAATAACTCCTGCACCGACGTCCACATGTGGAACCTCAATGAGAACCGAGGTGATACTTCAATCACTCTCCATCGATCCGTTAACCATTCATCCATTAGCTTTAAAGCTCCTGGCAGACACCCTGCTGCTGCTGTGGCTCTTCAGCAGCTTCCAGCAACCGACCCAGGAACCACAATGTCCTTCTTCCCTCGTTCACACTGGAGAGTCTGCAAATCGAAAACACACGTTTAGTGTCATTGTGCTTTCACTGATATTTCTGCCCCTTGGTCAGATTAACAAAGAGGTTTGGGGCAAAAATCGCTTCCTGGGCCACAAACCTTCTTTTCCTTCTTCTCTCTCTGTTGAAAAGACACTTTACGTGACCTCAGGTTTGTGAACTCAGCTGATTAGACGTTGTTTGCTTTCCGCACCGTGTAAACACTGTATTAGCTGAAGTAGTTAGACCTAGCGTCTCTCCTCAAGGCCTCAGTTAGACCCTCATTAGATTCTACAACTTCAAAAACAGCTCAATAAGTTTAATTGAAGATTAAAGATAAAATGACACGATACAATTTGATACCATACATTACTATACGATTCAATTCAATACTATTTGATACTATATGATTCGATGCGATGGAATACTATACTACTATTTGTACAATACATTGCAATTTGATACATTAATATACAATACAATTCGATACGATTTGATTCGATACATTAATACTACATGATCTGGTGCAGTACAGTGTATTTGTATTCTGTCCAATGGGAACTTTGCCATGTTACAGGGAAAATAGAAACATCATCAAGAGGAATAAATAAGTAAAGATACAATATAAAGACAATACAATATTATTATTTATTCATTGTAAACATAGTATAGTAATAAATGAATGTTCTGACCTGTAGGTAGATGATGATGATGAGGACGAACATGACCAGAATCACCAGGACCACCACAGGGGCGCTGACTGGTTCCTTCTCCTCCTCACCCTCCTCACCCTCCTCTTCATCACTCTGCTGAACCCTCTCCTGCACGGGAGCGTCACAGTTGTCTGTGGACAAACGTGAAAGTGAGACACGAGCTGTGAGCGCAACGGGTGATGGTGCACGAGAGAGCGAGTCCTCACCTGGGACATGGATGAGGGTCCCGTTCCCAGTGAGCTGCAGGTATGGAGGAGGGTAGAGGACCTGGATCTGACAGCGATACAAATCTGTGTCTGCGGATTTCAGTCCTGACACGGTCACCTGCACGGCGCCCCCTGTCACCCCAGCAGAACACTGCACCTGAAACACAACAGGGTCAACCTTCTCTTAACATGATTCACTGTCTATAACATAGCCCAAGTGAAGGAGTTCAAGTACCTCGGGGTCTTGTTCGCGAGTGAGGGTACTATGGAGCGTGAGATTGGCCGGAGAATCGGAGCAGCGGGGGCGGTATTGCGTTCGCTTTACCGCACCGTTGTAACGAAAAGAGAGCTGAGCCGCAAGGCAAAGCTCTCGATCTACCGGTCGATCTTCGTTCCTATCCTCACCTATGGTCATGAGGGCTGGGTGATGACCGAAAGGACGAGATCGCGGGTACAAGCGGCCGAGATGAGTTTTCTCAGAAGGGTTGGCTGGCGTCTCCCTTAGGGATAGGGTGAGAAGCTCAGCCATCCGTGAGGAACTCGGATTAGAGCCGCTGCTCCTTTACTTAGAAAGGAGTCAGCTGAGGTGGTTCGGGCATCTGGTAAGGATGCCCACTGGGCGCCTTCCTTGGGAGGTGTTTCAGGCACGTCCAGTGGGGAGGAGACCTCGGGGAAAGACCCAGGACTAGGTGGAGAGATTATATCTCAACACTGGCCTGGGAACGCCTCGGGATCCCCCCGTCAGAGTTGGTCAATGTGGCCCGAGAAAGGGAAGTCTGGGGCCCCCTGCTTGAGCTGCTCCCCCCGCGACCCGACCCCGGATAAGCGGACGAAAATGAGATGAGATGAGACTGTCTATAACATGATTCCAACAGTAATATATTTTAGAACACAGGACAAGAAGGGGAATGTCCCTTGTACTTTTGAAAGTCCTCTCCACAATGTAAGTGTCTTGGCCTTGTGATCATGGAAACAGGCCGAACTTGAGAGTGCACTGAGGCTAAAGATGAATCTGACTGATTCAGAGAAGTTCCAAGTTTTCTTGAGATATCGAGTTCAGAAGAATCGAACAGACGGACAGCCTGAGGACATGATGGCTCCGAACACTGGCTGTCACTTGTCAGGAGTCCGAGCCAGTACACACACTTTGTATAGTAAAGAAAAGCTTGACAAGTGAGAGGATGATGGAAAAAAACCAAGGAGCTTACCTCCCCCACCTCCTCCACACTTGTCTCTCTGGGCTCGGTGAAGTTCAGCGTGGTGGAGCAGAGGCCCTGGGAGCCGTGGAGGCCTCTGAGCAGAGTCACACGGACCTCCTCAGGGTCAGAGTAGTCGGAGGGTTGGGTCTCCTGCAGGTAGAGGGGCTGGGGATGGATGAAGCACTGGACCTGAGCCGTGCCGCTGATGCTCGTCACTCTGTACGGCTGTGTCACCTTCGCCGCTGATGGAAAAACAAAGAAGGTCTGAGGAAGATGTGACGCTCAGTGGATGAAGAGTCTGATCCATCAGGAACAGTCTGGATCTATTGGTAATAATATGAGAGTTGAGAATATCTCACAAGTTCCATCTCTCTGAGTTTCAGCCTGTATGAAATCCCTTCAGTGTCATATGTTCCCAAAGCCAAGCTCAAGTTATTAAAAATCATCTACAAAATGTCTAGATTTATTTTAAAGAAAAATTCCATTTGTCTGATTGTCATTGGCTTAAAATGAGTATTAATAATGAATTAATATGAAGCAAATATAACTTAAGAATAATGGTTTCATTTACTTATCTCATTACAGTTTGTTTTCTATATTTTTGAGTAAAATTAACTTCTCAAATTAAATCTTAAATGTGTGAATCTGAGTGTTAGAGTTTTAGCCACGATATTAGTTTCCACCTCCTCCACACGTCCAGAACACTTTTATTATTATGAACTTGTATTAACTTCTATTAACCCTGAACTGTGTCAAAAGTTCTCATTAACACAAACACAGGAAATCATCCCATCAGAGTGAGTCGGTGTTTACTCACCGGTCCACACGGGCCGACAGAGGCTGAGGGTCACCAGGGTCCATCCCATCAGAGTCAGGAACATGCACTGCATACTGTTATAATTCACACACCTCTGGTGAGGACTCACACTGAAAACACACACTTCCAGTAGAATACAACAAAAACAATGAAACTCACCTTTATAGTTCAGCGTGTCCCTCGGCTCAGATGGAAACTTTGCCAGCACAGGAAATGATCATGACGCTGTTCTGCCGATCGCAGGCTGTGGTTGTTCAGGAAAGATGAGAAGCAGAAATCTGAATTTCTTATTAAAATGGTTTTAACTCAGAAACTGATGATTTGTCTTTTCCTCAGAGAAGCAAAAACCTGATCAATCAGTGAAATTTATAAAGTGTTAAAAGAAAATACTTCTCCTCTCGCAATATCATTATGGAAAACATGCATTCACAATATTTTCTGTTTTATGAGATTTGTGATTTAAAGTCTTTTAGGTTCAAGAATCTATTAAACAATTTAACTCAAGCAGAAAAAATTAACTGTGAAACTCAAACCATAGATTTAAATTAAAGTGATTGTGAACATTTAAGTCTTTCATTTAGTGCAAAGATAAATTATATGTTTTCAAGTGTTTGATTTTAGGCAGAAATTACATTTCTGACAGAAAAAGCTCTTGATAAATGAAGGAAATACATTTTTGCTTCACATAATAATATTTTAAACTTTAAAAGAGGCTGTTTGCTGAAGCAGAAACACAAAAACACAACGCTTAAAAAAAACTAGAGAACAAAACAAACAGAGTATGTTTGAGATGGTCTGCTACAAAGAAGATAGATAAAATTGATTGTAAGATATTAGTTGTTTGTCTATAAGCGTCCTAACTGATGTCCTCCACTAGAGGTCCCTGACAGGAAAACATGAATTGTAATAAAAACACAGAGTTTTGGTCATTTATTCTAAATAATAGTAAACAATAATAACAATATGTTTGTGAGTAACAGAGCCGAGCCTGCAAACTTTGCTTTATAAGCTGCAGTCAGAACAGAGGAGTAAAGTTAGTTTTCTGAACCACATTATAACTAAACACTCCTTTACCATCATATAAATATTTTTGTGCATCGACTTCTTTATTTACAACCAGAGCAAAAGAAATGTGGATTAGATCAGTCCAGAACTTTACACTGAAGAGGCCTTGCAATGACAATGCGTTTAAAAATCTACTTTAAAACTGGCTGATGCAGTAAAAGTCAATTTCAGGTTTCATTCTGACATTACAGGTAAGTATTTATCTCAGTCATGTAATCACAGTTGATTCCTCTTAGAAATAAAAGAGTTATTTCTGTGTTTTCGTCTTGTACAAGTTTCTTTGACGCCCAGTGATAAACTGCAAACTGTGGAAAATAACTAACCGTAGATTTGAAATGCATCAAGGTGAAACTGCTGATTTGGTGATTTCAGTGCGGTGCTGACGTCACATGTCTTTTTGTTCTGCCTGGAAACCGTCTCACTGCAGAAGTTACAGTCACAACTACAGTCACCTGGAAAACAACGGTTTCTTTGTGCTGACATCGTCGGTTCACTGTTGTGCAGTGTTCACAAAAAAGTGCTGAAATATAACCTGAAGCTCCGTCACTGTGGAAACCAAGACGTCGTTCACACATCACAGAATATTGTATTAAAAAGAATCTCACAACAGTTTGATGTGAACTGGATTTAATTCATACTCAACAAAAGTTTAACTCCTGCATCACGTGAACTGTGTGAGACTGGAGACGTGTGAAAGGGATCTGAGCATCTGGAGGTGACAGATGTGTGTCTGTGTGTGTGTCTGTGTTTGTGTGTGCACAGAGTGAGGATAGAAAAACTTTGTGTTCATCCTACCTGGTCTATCTGCACTGAAGATATTTATTTTTCTTTACTATTCACGTTTTGGGTTTATATATAGGTTTGAATTATTTACTGAAGTGATTTTATATATATATTGCATGTCGGCTATTTCAGAGAATTTAAAAAAAAACTCATTCACTACTTTTCAAAATAAAAGGTTCTGTAATTCAGCTCAATGTAAAGCATTGAAGGAACAAAACAAACATTGTGCTTTTACTCTGGAGACAGATAACCAAACAGGAAAGAGTGACTTCTACAGGGGCCTTTACTCCTATTAGTAATTAGTAAAGTAATACGAAGTAGTATGCCTATAATGTAAGGATATATAAGAAAAGTACTAATGGAGTAAAATCTAATATGTACAGTGTGAACATATGTACAGAGAAATTTGCAGTAGGCGGAGTGTCGTGATAGGGTGAGACAGCAATGACCTGTGGACCGGAAAGGTCGTGAAGACCCTGAGATATGTGTTAAAGAGTTAATGTATTTTTTCTTATGATTCAAAAGTTTTCTGCTACAAAAACAATTATATATATATATATATATATATATATATGGAAACTTTTAATTCATTCATTCCATCAGTTATGAGTTGAACTGAAACAGGGGACGTCCCTCTCTGCTCGCTGGTTTGATCTGCTGCTCATCTCACGCTGCAGGTTTCGATGTTTAACAGAGTCAGCTTCTAACGAACCCTCCAGATGACTTGAGGTCGGAATGATTGTGTACCTGGTGCTCCCTCCTACTCACACTGTGGTTTCCCTCCTCTTCCTTCCTCTGTGTCTTCTGCCAAACTCTTCAGCTGTTGGAGGAACGACGTGTTCTCATTGTGGATCTCTTCAGATAAAACTACATCCTGCAGATCTGCCCCTAGTTTTCTGAATGAGAAGAATCAAATATATCACAGACATAACAAGCAGCTGGCAGTTTATTAGGAACACTTACTAACCCTGCCTAGGATGTTGTAAAGCATAAAGTGTTTAAAATAATAATAACACATCTATTCATATGGCATCATTCAGAACAGCAGCTAATAGGTGTGTCACAAAGAGGAGAAATAAAGATAAAGATAAACACACACAAACACGCGCGCGTAAACACACACACACTTACACTACACTGGCAGCCTCAGACCAGTAGAGGTCAGACTTAAGTATGAAAAGAAAAGGCTTAAAAACTGAGGTGAACTCTGTGGGTGTATGTGTGTGTGTGTGAGAGTGTGTGTGTGCGTGTGTGTGTGTATGTGTGTGTGTGTGTGTGTGTGTGTGAGAAACAGAAAGATCTGAAACTGAGTTTTTAATAGTATATATAATTACATTGATGTATATGCTCTACTATAATAATATAGCATAGTATAACATACCATAGTATAATTAATTATAATAAAACATAACTGAACATAATATAAATAATAATAAACATAATATATAAAATATAACCTAACATAATAAATATAATAAAAACTACTATATTATATGATAATGAACTGTAATGTGATGTAGTGTAATGATTTCATCAAGCTGATTGGCTCTGGCTAATTTCTGGGTTGGGCAGGACAGGAAACCAGGCATCGGGAGCGCGCAGGGAATGGATACGCGCTCCCGAGGAGTTTTTTGGGATCCGGCATAGAGCTCGAGGATGTGTCAAGTCACATTGCAACACACCGGAAGTAAAGCTCTACTCGCTTCACAATAAAAGACTAACAGATTTGAACGGTGTGTGTGCGCGTGTGTGCTTGTGTTGTGTGTGTGTGTGTGTGTGTGTGTGTGTGTGTGTGTGTGTTTTGTGTGTGTGTGTGTGTGTGTAAGCCTTTATGTGTGTGTAGGTTAGTTTGAGTTGTGTGATGCATGTTCATTAGATAATAAAAGATTGGAAACAATATCTGATTTGTTTTGTATTATTCATTAATTGGCTGATTATTTGATTGGTTGATTGACTGGTTGGGGCTAATTAATGAGAAATGGGATGAAGAGCATTCATATTTAAATGTTAGAGCTTTGTAATATTATATCGGACTTTTTACAATATGTCTGTATTTTCAAAAACTAGAAAAAAGTGTAAGGCCTCGTCTAAAAATGATTCATGCATTGCACAGTGTCACTGCTATCACTAGTTTATTACAGTCGCTTCTTTCACTTTATTATGAAAGTCTCTCCCGGACGTGGAGCCCCAGCTTGACGTCAGTGGTAGCGGAGCTGGGACTCGGTGGCAGCGCGGAGGAAATCTGGGAAATCCGGGGAAGGGGAGTCGGTGAAAACCCGGACTACAGCGGCAGAATCCCCGCGAAGCCACGGCCGTCGCCCAGCGGGCTCCTCCGGCGGACACCTCTCCTCCGCGTCCGGTTCTCTCCTCCGGGATCCGCACAGTGAGTATCCCCGATCACCTTAACGCATCCCGGTGGATCCACGCTCCCTCCGCCGCCTCCCTCCACCGCAGCAGCAACACGAAACCGGGTCTGTCTCACCTCGAGTCTCTGGACAGAGCGCGTCCTCTAATTATCATCCCCCGGAATAAAGGCCAATTAATCCCGTTAGGAGGCTGCAGGGGGGGGAGGGGGGTGGAGGTGGTGGTGAAGGTGTGTGTGTGTGTGGGGGGGGGGCCCTCAGATAAAAACCTCCTCATCCTCTGCAGCTGCGGTTCAATGCATATCTGCTGTTTGCATGCGCGCACCTCAGCCTCATTTTGCATTGCGCGTAATTTTTTGTGACATTTGATGAAACGCCGCAGGGCCTGCAGAGCGCACGCACGCACGCACACACAAACACACACACACACACACACACACACGCCGGCCTGGATGCGCAGGTTCCCCGGCTGACAGCGCCTCTCCAGCCGTGTGTGGTGCTGCTGCAGCTCGGAGGCCAGGCGTGCCGAGCCGTGCTGACACAGGCAAGGCGTGGCATCGTCTTAACACGGGTATGGGCGTGTTCCCCGCAGCTGCCACTCATCACCTCGGACTTCTACCATGTGCGGGCCATTCATATCCCGTCAGTGCGCGTGGACGCGTGTTCGTGTAGAGGTGTTTGAAAAGGTGCATCGTGAAGATGAGTCTGACCCGGGGCTCGTTTACAATTCAGCATCATCAGACATGCAGGCTGCCATCTGCCTGTCTGTCTGTCTGTCTGTCTGTCTGTCTGTCTGCCTGTCTGTCTGTCTGTCTGTCTGTCTGCCTGCCTGTCTGTCTGTCTGTCTGTCTGTCTGCCTGCCTGTCTGTCTGTCTGTCTGTCTGTCTGCCTGTCTGTCTGTCACCATCTTCTGCAGGATGTCTTCTAGCTGTCAGACTCGTCCCTATTCCGTTTACATGGGCACCAGAATTCCGATATTAACCCGATTAAGACAATACTGAATACGGCCTACTTCTCAATCGATAATCGTACTCACACATTCGCAGATTTTCAATCTTAGGATACATCCACATTACTACGTTTTCGTTTTGAAACGCGTAAGCTCCGTTACAGATACATACGTCGTAAACTTGTTTTATTCTGGACGAGGTTTGAAAACAACGACGTAGAAACTCACAGGTGCTTGCTGATTGGGTCTTTGCGGTCACGACGTAGCCTTCCCTGATTCGTCAGTCTCCTGTCACATGACCCCCCCGGAACACAGCATGGAGAATCAACTACAGGTGTCACTGCCCCTCTTTTCTTTGCTAACGGCTGTTTTGCAGTTAAAATGTTGTATTGTACAATCTTACAACTGTTTGCATTCGTAGTAGACGAGATATTAATCCTCACTCAGGGTTTAAGAAAAACAACAATGGTGGGACAACACGTTGATTTATTCTCTTTTGCATGTTTTTTTTAGTGAGGAATCAATTAGGGTATAAAAGGGATTGAATTCACTTCAGCAGGGGCAAACTGGACTTTACTGATTTAATCAACTTCATTTCAGTCGTCACACAGTTATTGCTTCTGTTCTGCCCAGCTCCTCATGGCTAGTTAACGTTAGCATCGTTTTAAATCTATTACATCCTTTTCTCTGAGAGGATCTCTGTGCTATATTAACTTAAAAGTGTCCCATGTTTAAATATTAATTTATTATAATCCAACACTTGTAAAATGCCCTTTTTCTTCCCCATACAAAGTCAGTGATAATGTATTGAAGTCATATCCTACAAATTGAATGAATCAAGCATGACCTAAGTGAATTTACATCAAGTCTGATCACAGGTCAGAAAAGCAGTGAATGATTCGTATCAGACTAAATAAGATGGTGTTTTCGATGCAGCGATATCTGGTTTGGCTTTTGTTTGAAAATTATTTATTTCTCATCAATCCAGAGCTTTAATTTGGACGCTCAAGAAAAAAGTGATGCTTAACATTGAGAACTACAAACGTACTGTTTTACAAACCTGTTTGTTTCTTTTAATTGATAAATGTTAAAAGTCATCTAAACATGTTTAGAAATACAGAAGGTTATAGAAACTACATTTTAAAATAATTGTATTGATATTATATATAAGAGAATTTGCAAGAGAACATTAAATAATCAGACTGAGCTGCTTCCATGTTTAAGTCCCTTGCTGGGAGCTGTAATCTGTAACCAGGCCCATCAGAGCTTCAGTGGAATCGTGCTGACAGACTTGAGAGGTTCCTCCTCTGTAACACACTCGCGTGCAGCAAAGTGGGACACAATTCAGTTCCTCGCGGTTGTGTCGAGGGTTAACTGGAGTATGAAAATCCCCACTGCCCTACTTCATCTAAAGGCTGCTCCGACTGTTTCCAACCAGCCACTCAGCTTGAGTCGTACCCCTGAGACCTGCAGGCTCCTGCCTCCACTGACAGACTGTCCGTCCATTTCGCTCCTTATTACGTAGGTGGCAGTCTTTTCTTCTTCCAAGTTCACACTACACAACATTGGACGTTGTCAGATCACTGTGGAGTTCACACTTCACGACTCGCTGTCTTGTGACCGGGAGACTTGCAGCCATTGTGAGTTAATGCAACACAACTGGCTGCGGCCAATGGGTTTATACACTACTTGATCTTTAAAGAGGAGAAAAACCCCGACTCGTATGTCTGGTCTATGTTTGGTCACGAGTGAAATGTCAAACGGGAGGGGGGGGTGAAAGGCTCCAGTGGACTTCACAGTTGTGAAGAATAAAGTGCGGCTTGGATCAAGTTTTCATCGGTGAACATGAACCTTCTGATGTTTCCGCTGAAAGAACGAGGGTCTACAGTAATATATCTGGAGATAGTTTTACTCTGCTGCTGAAAACGAGATTTTTACAACATCAAGTCCATCATTTGTTGAGATGTTTTTAGAGGACGACTTTAGACGCATGTACAAACAAGAGGTGGCTTTTCTGCCTCTGATGAGTCATGAGACTCTTTCAGTTGATCGCCTCAGGGATTAGACGGTGGAGACACAAGTCACAAGGAGCTGCAGGAAGCTTTTCCCTCGGGGGAAAGATCCCTGGACATTGATGCTTGGGAAGTTAACATTTCTGGAACGTGTGATGCAAAAATAACCTATTTTTCTGATCAGCTGATTATTAAATTGAAGTGACAGCACATTCATGCTCCCCAGAGGATGAGCTGCTTCCTCTGTCCGGCCAGTTTTGCCCTCAAGAAGCTGCAGACAAAACTGAAATGTGGATAATTAGTTTGGATAGCGCTGTTATGCAGAACGATGCTCAGCGACTTCTGGGGGCCTCACTGTCCAACTCCGGGGCCCTGAAGTGGAATCATGTCTGTTGTGGGAACCGCACGTCTGCATTTCCGGGCGCTGGACCGGCCCGACAGCGTTCAGAGACGATGTTGGCCTTGTGTGCTTCCTCTGGCAACTCGGCAGTCGTTGTGTAAACATCGAATTGGACGCACTGGTTACATCTGGATCAGCTGCTCTGGTGCCGTCCGGCGGTCTATTCTCATTGGTCGATGCTGCTAAGGGGTCAAAGCAGGTCACCATCTGATGTTGTGGTTTGCTTCTCCCTCGCTGACGGTCGTACTGGGTCTTTCATTCTTCTCGCCAAGCGTATGGAAAAGTCATCCTTCCCTTCTCTCAGGAAATTCCTCTCTGTCCCAGGGGTGCGACGCACAGAGAGGGTGTGAAGGAGACTGAGCAGATCTGCTACAGAGGGACACTGCAGGCCACAGTGTCTCATTCTGTCCTTTCAGGGGTTGTAGTGAAAGTTAAACTTGTGAAGAGGAACTGTTATGACACTCTTCTCCCTCAGTGCATTCAAAACACAAGCTCTGACTTGGACCAGGACCGATTCTCACTGAAGGAAAGTATTGAGATGTCTTCTTCTCTGATGTTCAGGGCCTTGAAGATTCAAAGGTTCTAATTTGAGAAGGTCAAACCGTCAGTCTTGCTTGAAATACGACGAATCCATTATCAAAGCAGCTAATGGTTAATTTAAACTGTTAATTTTCCATCAACCAATTGATTTGATTGATTAGCTCATAATGGGAGTGTTAGTTCTGCCCCAGTGCTATAGATGTGTGTCTGTCCTGCCCAGATAACCAGGCTCCCCGACCAGAGCCCACCAGCCCCGGCAGATTAACAACCTTATTCATATATGGGAAGGTAATAAAATGGCCTAGTTTCAGACGGGTTGAGATTAGATATTGGATTAAATTGCGTGGAAGCTGAACAGAATCAATTTATATAAGCTGCACAGCTCAGAGCACAAGAAGGTGAATCAGTCAATAACTGATTACCGTTGTTTTAAAACATTTAAGGACATTTTAAGGTCACAGTGTTATTTTAAACACAAGCTGCCAAGGCTACGAACGCAGCTGCAAGTCTATATTACAAATGTTGGCTTGTATCCACACACACACACACAATCTTCTCCCCACATGTGGCCGAATCGCTGGTTTTTGCAGAACTTGTAGATATTTTCATCAATCATTGTGAAAAATGCCTTTGATTCTGCCAAAGCTGCAGCACAGTAAAAATGTAACATAACTGTTAAAATACGTTGTTTTATTGTGAAAATCCAGCGGAATCAGATTGGGTTCATGTTATCAGCTGATGTGCAAAGTCCAGGTCTCAGAAGCAGGAAGATGATTATTTGGTATCGCAACATATCAAAAAATTCCCCATGATCCCACCTGATTTTTATCACACATGTCTGAGCACTGGAAACGTTGGTCCCCACAAGTTACCAATGAAACCAGTGGACTCCACAAGTGACACAAACAGAGAAGTGTGTGTGTGTGTGTGTGTGTGAGCGCTGCGATAACAATAAAATGTTTTTTCTGCTGTTTGTTGTTAAAACAGGGAACTGGCAGCTGAATGCAATGACTCAGCCTGTGTGTGTGTGTGTGTGTGTCCCTCCCACACACACACACACACACACACACACACACAAACACAGTATTAATGGAGTATCCAGATGAGGTAACACTACTCCAGTTTCTCCTTAGTTAACTGCTCCGTAAACCAAACTCCATGGACTCTTGGACAAACAGCAGAGCTGTAAAATGTCCTGATTGTTAATTTTTCCCGTATTCAAATATTTTAGTATATTTTTAGGACATTGGACTGAACAAAAATGTTTGTATGTCTCTATGGTATGTGCAGCAGGTAAACCCCTCAGGGGTCAGAGGTCAGGTAGGCCATCAGAAAGCTGGTGCTGGTCTGAGGGACATTCCTCTCATAGCCCGGTGACGTGGTAATACAACAAGGAATCCTGGGACAACAAAGTCAAACTGGTTCCATTTGTTGGCTCAGTTGTCGCTTTGATAAACTCAGTCAGCTGTTTACGCAAGTGGAAGAAAGATTCTCAAAGGAAATCGATCCAAAGAAAAACAAGAGCTAAGTTTCATGTATTCGAACAGAACGATTCAATCACTAAACCTCTTTTTCCTGCAAAACCATTTTCTCCCCAACAACAAACTTCTCTAAGCTGCTTACGGCTCAGGAACTTTAGATCGGCATGATTCTAAGAAATAAATCCACTAGAGGGCAGCGCAGAGTCAAGGCGTCGGTGGACGTATCGTTACCAGCTCTCAAAACCCTTAAATAGCTCTCTCATTGTAAACATTTAAATCTTGTGTCCTATGGCCGTCTCGCTTGAACAACACTGCCCCCCGAAGATTTCTTGTGGTACTGCTCCGTTTCTTCTGTTTGGTTCCTAACCGTTAAGTATGGACACAGAGTTATGTCAGCTACCGGATGTTCCCATCATCCCAGAGCTCAATTATTCAAAGCAATGCAACTTCTATAGTTTAAACTATATATTAATATATTTCTCTGACAGCTGAATGTTGCTTCTAAATATAACAACATCACAGCTTCTCCTTTGTTTTCATCCTTTTGTCCTTTCGTGATTGGTTTGTTGGTGCAGATCTGCTTCGGACAGGTATTTTGCGTAGTTTTCCTTCATCTCCGTCACACGAACACAGCACTGTAGTTCAAATGGAGATTTTCAAGCAGCAGCACTGTCTGTCCTCATCTCGGTCGCTCTCTAATTCCACACAGATGTCGAGTCTTTGTGGCGGCTGTTGCCGAGTTTCTGCACCGCTCGTCGTTCTTGGAAAATGTAATCTCATTTCTTCTTTTTTCTGTTTTTTTTAATTCTTTTATTTTTCCCTGTCTTGTGTTTCTTTTTTCTCCTCCGAGTTGTATCGCCCCAGCCAAGCCACGCTTTCTCTCTCTCTCTCCCTCTTTCTCTCTTGGTCTTTCTCTATGTCCCTCGGCCCTCGTGGAGATCCAGGGGCCGGCTGTGCAGCTGGGAATCAGGACCTCCGCTTCTTAAACTGTGCCGAACGGAGGCCGACTCTTGTTTAACTTGACTTTTAAAGTCTCTATAAACACTCGGCTTCAGGAGCAGTGCAGGAAACATTCAAATACTTGAACTTGAGATTCAAATTTAGGCAAACTAAAAACACATAACTATATTCTGTTCTTCATTCTTGCAGTCCATGTTGGGATAATTAAGTAATTTCCCCCTTTCCCACGTTGTTATTGTTTCATACCTTATAGATTTCAGACTGAAATGAGAAGCATCAGACTGACGATGCATTGCCCTGCACTGTTTATACTCCAATCATGTAATGCTAACGTATCCATTGTGGATGTAATCAAGAAGTCATTAATACCATATTAGGGCTTGGTACTGAAATCCTATCTGGTTCCTTCCAGACTGAATCACGACACACACTTCGGTTCCTCATTTCAACACCTGAGCCACAAACTGAAATAGTAAACATCACCACACCGCAACATCTTATTGGTTGCTAAGGTTCATGTATTACTACACAATATGATGTCACTTGTCATATGATATAACTTGATGAGGAATCATTGTCTTATCATTCTGAGCTTTACAGTCTCTTTCTTACTTGCAGAGATATCATGTAAAATGTCAGTCTCTTAATTGAAGGGTGCTTGGAGGAAGCTTACCTCCACTAAGGCTAACGCCAGACGTCACCATGTAAAAGTGGAATAAACAAAGTTCCTGGATGTCCCTGTTAATCTGGATCTTTTTTCTGGGTCATGCTCCGACCCTCCGCAAAATGTTAGCTTTTGATTAATCCCGACAGACAAAAAGGTAAATCGATGATTTTACAAAATATAAGTAAATAAATAGACAAACATTTAGAGAGAAGAGCCAAACAGATAATCCTCCAGTGGCATAATTACAGATGTGAATGATGCAGTCAGCCTGTTAGCTGCAGCAGCAGTGAAACCAGTCAAACTGATTATACCCTGTGAGCTGGGCCACACGGCCTTTATGTGTGTGTGTCGGTGACGTTTAAGGGAGATGATGTTATTATAAAGTGTGTGTGTGTGAGAGAGAGGGTGAAACAAAGTGAGAGTGTGTTTGGGGTTTGTCGGTTTAGTCGCTCGGCGGCTTTGTAGACGTTGTGAGTCTGTGTACGTGTGGGCGTCCATTGGCTGGCGAAAAGTGTTGATAGTGTAAAGCCTGTCAGTTTTCCATTGCTCAAACTAAGAGAGAAGGGTGCAGGCGTTGAACCTGTGTGTGTGTGTGTGTGTGTTTTTTGTGTGTGTGTGGTTGGATTATGTGTGTTAATGTTATGTCTTGGGGAACGTCTGGAACAGCTACTGTTTTTTTGTGCTGGCTTTTTAAAAAATGTGAAAACACACACGTGAAGCGGGTCCAGACCACAGCTACCTCCCGGATCCAGACGGCTCTGCAGCGGAGATGGAAAGTATGTGAGCTCTCGTTCTGTCTGCACACTTTTGTCTCAGCATTTGGATGAAGCCTGATATTCTGCGGCTTTCTCTGCACGACGACTGCTGCGACAGAGGTCAAGGTTCAAGCCTGGCTCTATCTGCACTGTGGCCCCCTGAGAGGAAGATATGAGTGAACGTTAAGTTTCATTTGGGGGAACCTGACTTACACAATATCGGCACAGGGGTAAGTGCGGTTGAGTTGTGACTGGGAAGCCGCCAGCTCAAAATCCTGCGTCTGGTTTGGAAAAATGTGTGGATGGAAAGTGAGTGGGGACTGTGCTCGCCCTTCCTCAGCAACGACTGTGTAGGTGTCTCGAGGAAATCAGAAGGACTTTACATCCATGTAGCTGTTTACACGTATGTTTCTTCGTCCTGTAGTAAACTGGCCGATGGAGTGAATCCACATCCCGATACATCCACAGGCTTCTGTTTACAGAGTGCTCATTCTCTCTTTAGCTGCTTTCAGATAAATCAGCAGCAGTAGAATGTCGAGGTCAGACTCGTTCACAGCAACAGGAAAATGTCCGCAGCATGTAGGCGAGGGGTGGAGCCTGTGAAGAACATGAAGGAGGAGGGACGTGACCCCACAATGACGTCAGATTACGCAAAATCACATTGAATCACGTCGTCTTTCCAAGTTGGCGTCTTCGTCTTCCTGTTAGAAATGTCCTAAACTTGATTTTCTTTCCTCACATGTCCACACATAGGCTCACTTGGACATTCTGCAGCATTTTTTATTTTTACTCAGGGAGTAGTTCTGTAAAATCTCTGCAGCATTTGACTCTGACATTTACCTTCTCGTCTACAGACCAAGCTGAGGCAAACCACTGATTCCCAAATCGCTCCCAGCGTGTTTTAGTGGAAATTCAAGTTGCTTTGGACTAAAAGACGTCTCTAATACGACGGACTGTAAATCTCTGTTGTGCTTCCACCAGACGGCCCCATCAGCAGCTGGTTGAGTCAGATAAACCTTCGATGAATCCAAATTCCTGCCAGGACAGATGAGGAGTGAAGTGTTGCACGTGCTGTAAATGTCATCGTACACAAATAGACTGATTGCATTGGAGTGTGAATAGGCGTTCCCCACGTGCCTCAGGTGTGTCGGGTTGGTTTAGGTCTCCGTGACGCTGAGGTGAAGCCGGGCCTGGGGACGGGGACTTGTTAGAACTGGAGCCGGTCTGTTGGTTTTCAGCTGAGTCAGGTTCAGGTGCTCGTTCTCTGTCATTAAACGATTAAACGAGTGTGTGTTACTTCTGTGTGTGTCTGAGCAGGTTCTGTCTCATCATGGCAATAAGTCTCTATCCGTCTGAATGGCTTGTGAAAGGGGATAAAAGCAGAATCCAGTGATTTGCATGAAGAACACACCCACTTCAATTTGTTCATTTTTTCCCCGTTGCTCTCCCGTGTTGAGACGTTTGTCGTAGGTTCCAGCCGCAGATGTTGTTCCTGGCAGGAGCCGTTTCAACCGAGGACGCACAGACGTGGAAAGTTTTTACCTTGTTTCTCTCTGTGAGGCTTTCAGCTCGGGGGTGCCGCTGTGTATGCAGAAGGAAAAACGCTCTCAAACCGCCGTCATGTGACACGAGCTAGAAAAAATGGTGTGTTTGGAGGTTGTTGTTTTGTTATTTTTGTGTCCAACCCTAGAATTTATGAATCGGTGCATGTTCCAGTCGACTGCCTTCACGAGAGTGTGACGTGTTTTCCAAGGCGACTAATGAGCATGTGAAAAACGTGCTGGTGGGAGGATTCTGTTACGTTTGTACAGTCACTCTGTATTTTCTCTCTGTATAGTGTTAGAGCTGATGCCGTCTATTTTCTAGTTCAATGCAAAATAGACAGTGACAATGTTCTTTTCAACATATATTCAGACAACATAAAACATGTTTATTTGCAACACTTCTTATTCCTTCTGTGTCTGATGTCTGGTCCTGGTGCATCGACCTACTTTAATTCAAGGAAATACAGTTGATATTCCAGAAAGCTGCAGCTGACCACAGATCAGCCACGCGGCCGTCACGCTCTGCACATGCTCCCAGTGCGGCCCCGGCCCCCGATCAGCTGTTTTCACACATGAAATTGTGGGAAATTGTGTCGCTCCACGTAGTTTTATCAGTTTTTCAGATGTGAAGAATGCAGCTGACGTCCTCTGACCTGATACAGTTTCACAATGAACCCAAGTTCTTAGTTTTTTCCACGTAAAGATTCATTTGTTACCACCACCACAATATTAACAGTTACACACACGTGTTGAGTTATTACTCTCGTTCAAAGGGGTAAATCTAAAATCTTAGTTCTTGTTTCTCTTTCTCTCTCACACTGAAATACACATTTACAACGGACACGTCTATAAAGTCTGACTGGTTGAAAACAACATCATTTGGTATTTCACACAGAAATAATAAATGTGTGTATTTGGAGGCAGGGAAGTGAGATCCGACCAGGACTGTCCTCGTCTTTTCTGCTCTTCATCCTCCTCTTCCTCCTGTTAGCAGTATTTCAACCCAGTTGCTCAGTATCCTTGTTCTGTGTGTGTGTGTGTGTGTGTGTGTGTGTGTGTGTGTGTGAAAGCAGTAAGGCAGGGTGCTGTGATTCTTCCTGACAGATCTGCAGTGCGACCGACTCCACTGCAGCAGCACTCGACCTGCGTGCGCCTGCAGGAGTGTGCATGTGTGCGTGCGCCTCCTTTACTGCTGGTGTTCTGATTGGGGATATTGGGGACACCTCTTCACACCAGACGTCTCGGTCTGGACGGGGATTCTGGGGTTTTGCTGCGTTCTCAAAGACTCTGCAAGGAAAACGTGTTCACGATCAGCAGCCGTCCGGTTTCAGAGCAGATTCTCACTGAGGTGCTGATAGATGATTGGATGATGAACTGGGCCGCTTGGCTCCGCCCTCACGACACACTGACCCCCGATGTTCCATCATGTGAACACACAGGGAAGTTCACTGCCTGTCTTCAAACTGAGTTCACGTTAGAGACGGACTAACGAATCAAAAACTCCAGAAGATATATATTTTTTGAACGTAGAAAGTTCACGTGGTCGATATGGCGTCAAATCAATATCACGATTATTTCAAACATTTACCGTGATTTCATTAAATGAACAATTATTCACTGTGCAGAATGAACGTAGCTGAAACCCGACAGTTCATGAATTCTCAACATCAGTGTCTACAAATTCAAACATGTAAATATGTCCTGTAACTCGAGCTCAGGGAGCAGCGAATACAACATTTGAATTTATTGTCGTTGTTAAGTCATTTGAATCACAACACTGTGGTTCTGTTTCTTTTTTTTTGTTATATTCTATTTCTCCTGCCCTCCAGCGCTGGCAGCTTGTGGCCCATCTGAATAAAGGAAAGAAAAAAGCCGGCTGCAGATTTGACCCGAGGGCGGAGTCAGAGGACGCATGCAGTAATGTGACCTGACGGCCGGCCTCGTCTTGGCTGGATCCTGGGTTTGTGTGTTAGCTGGTTACCGGGCAGACCAGGAGATGCATGTATTTCTTGCAGCTCAGCAGCAGCAACGTCCGACAGAGGCGAGGGTTTGAATCCCACTGGAGGGAAGATTTGCTTATAAGTATCTTCAAGCAGTTTACGGCCCTGAACTGTGGAGTAAATGGCTCTAAATCCAAAACGTCAACCTGTCTGTGCCCTTCAGCTGCTGCAGACTAAACTGTCGAGGGACAAGCTGCTTTAAATGGGTGCCATGGAGGTGGTGGGTGGGGGGGTGGGGGTGTGGGTGTGGTGGGGGGGGTGGGGGGGGGTTGTCTCTGTGACATAATGTATTCCCTAAACGTTAACCTAATTCCAACTTTGACATTAACACCAAGTCTTAATCTTCAAACGGTTCGTTAATAGAACCAGCTGAAATGTCCTCACTACAATACACAAACACACACAGACACACAAACACACACACAATCACACACATCCTCCAGGCTGAGGTGACCTCATATTTCCAGTTACGTGATGTTCGGTGAACAGTCGAGCACCAGACGACAAAGTGGCCAATTCAAACTTACACGTACAGATGTGGAGAGAATATTTAAGAAAGTTTTTCGTTAACAATGAAAGGATTAACAGGTTCACGATGGACACGTGTGAACAAACCTTTACGATCCTTTATTTCCACTTAAAGTCTATCTGCCAATTATATATTTAAAGTATGAAAAAGGGGACAATTCAATATGAAATAAAATCTAAATCCACGGAGAGCTGAGTGGAGCTGAATGTTCTCTGCATGTCTTTGCTAACCTCCGGATTGTTTTTCAGATTATTAACAAATACCCTCGAAGTGAAGTAACAATACCTTCATTGTTCATATTAAATGTTTCGCTGTTTGCAACTTATTCTGGTGATTTATTGTGGAAACTGTAATCACGACATTATAGACGCCATCAGCTGCCCAGCCCCTTAAAATCTGATATGCAAAGCTCGTTATGAGTGAAATAATCAAGAGGTAAAGCCATTGTTTCCAGTTTGAGGACTGGTTTTAAAGCCTGTGTGCTGGCTGGCTGCCTGGTTTCATAATAGCCTTTAATGCCTGTTAGGCAACGCAGGAGTCATCAATGTGTTGGGAGGGAGAAACAGAGCTTAAAGCATTACACAACCTCCAAACATATTAATATTCACCAGGCGAACACCCCAGAGCTCAGATTCAACTTTTAAAAACCAAGTCATATATAAGAAATGTTAAAAATAGGAGCCAAAACAACAAGTGAAATGTATCTGAGGATATTCATCAGGAGAGGTTCGCTCCCTCTGCAGTAAAGAGATCAGAGAAAGATATGAAAGATATTAAGTCTTAGCATGAACAGTGAGAATAATAAAGGTCCAAGGCAGCTACCCTGTGGAACCCCGAAACGTCTGTATGTTAAACACGTGATCTCTAACCCTGATACAGAACTTCCTCTCTTTTCCTGTACGTTTTGAACCAGGACACCAACCGACTTCTCAAGACCATTGATAAGTTTGTTGTGGTCAATCGTATGAAATATCAACGCTCAGGTCTTGGAGGATTAGAAGTGAAACCTTGATTTCATCAGAGTTTAGTGTGAGGTCAGTGATTAGTGTACAAAGAGAGATTACGATTGATTCATAATTGAAGACATTCAGTAAGAGTGTAGGAGTGTTTACTCCTGGCAGGCGCTCAATCACGAGCTGTTGTGTAACCATTATTGGCAAATTTCATCTCAATACTTTTCCTGTTGCAACACAACGACATGAGGAACCATTTTAAATGACACATCAGTTTTTAATTCCAGGGCAGTGATGGAACTGTTAAGTTGTGTAAATGAAATACAGCAGAACAGAAAGAGGGGCAGTTTTATTCTGCTGTTGTCAGCTTGGTGCGCTGAAGTTCCCCCATCCATCCATCCATCCATCCATCCATCCATCCATCCATCCATCCATCCATCCATTCATCAATGCATCCCTCCATCTATATAATCATCTATCCACCCATCCATCCATCCATCCATTTTTCATTGCATGTCCTGTTATTCTACTGGGGACCTATAGATTTCTTTCGGGATCAATAAGGTGTTGATTGATTGATTGACAGTAAACGTCTGTGGCACAGCTTCTACCTGTTACAGTTAAAGTTAATGTGTTAAGTAATGCAGGTCCCAGATGTTGCTTTGTCCCTGGATGGTTGCTGGTTTGAATCCCCAGAGTCCTGCAGAAGCTCTAATGTACACATGAGCAGAGAAATGTGTGTGTGTGTGTTTGTCTCAACAACAGCGTTCTTGTTGTTTCAGCTAACAGTCACTGATCATATGAGAGCTGCTAATGATCTTATGCAAGCTGGGATTTGAGCGTGTGTGTGTGTGTGTGTTTGTGTGTGTGTTTGTGGATAAAGTGTAACGTTCCTCTGTGCATGTGATGTGTTGACGTTTTTGTGCGTTCGCACTGCATGATAGACCTGTTTAAGGAAGACACACACACACAAACTCCCACACATCCATATGACAGATCAAGTCATGTTCGCTGCAACGTTCAGTCGGACTCACACATTTTAACAGTCACACAAACACACACACTTTCTTCAGCATATTGGGAACGAGGGAGAGCGGGTGACCACAGCAGTGTATTTAGATGCTGTGGCCTGTCAGTTATTTTTAGGTGGCTCACGTCCAGCCTGCACAGCATGACGGAAACACACACTAGTGCCACCTGCTGACTGTGCACTTGGTGTGTAGGCAGCTGCCAGGCGTGTGTGTGTGTGTGTGTGTGTATGTTGGGAGTTTCTGGAAGATGTATTTTATCACACTGGATAGAGCGAGGCCCAGTTTCCTCCTCGTCTCTGCGGTGAAACGATGGATCCTAATAATCACTGAATGATCACGTATGATAACACAGTTTCTCCCGTGTGTGTGTCTCTGCAGGGGGATTGAACTCTGTGCTGTGTTGGAGCCGGACTGAGTTAACAGACCAAAGGTAAACAACATTAATTTCATATCGCACCGTCACATGTGGGAGGTTCCGTTCTGGGAAGGGTTGAATTTTCTAACTCACCAACACCTACTAACATCTGTCTGTTGTATCT
Source organism: Pseudopleuronectes americanus (assembly GCA_038501795.1). Classification (NCBI taxonomy): domain Eukaryota; kingdom Metazoa; phylum Chordata; class Actinopteri; order Pleuronectiformes; family Pleuronectidae; genus Pseudopleuronectes; species Pseudopleuronectes americanus. The sequence goes on from CM076727.1 coordinate 20,831,574, forward strand.
GCAAAGGGAATGGACCCAATCACTCCCGGGTCAAATGACTCTTTATTTAAAATGTAAAGCCTTGCCAATGTACAAGTCAGAGCAAGGAAGGCATCCAAGGTATGATTTGTAATTCAGCATCTCATCTCCCTCAAGTATCTTATCTCATCATTATGGTTTTGCTCACAAATGTAACAGATGATAGGTCAGTAGGGACGTCATAGCTGGATTTCAACTTTAATTTCCATAGTCATCTGCACTTGATGGACAGAACGTCTGTGGGTGGTGGTGACCGTCTCCTGCTGCAACATGACAACGCTCCTTTCCAGAATCCATAGGGAACTAGTTTCAGTTTGGTGCACTCCAAGTTCACAGAGCTCAGCCCCGTCTTACACCTTCGTCCTCATCGCCCACCGTCGACAGCCAAACTCACAAACGCCTCCGTGGCAGAATTAGGATCAAGTCTCCGCAGCCAGGTTCAGAAAGCTGGTGGTAAAGCCTTCCCAGAGAAGAGGAGGCTTTTACAGCAGCAGATTAACCATGTTATGGAACGAAATGCTGGACAATTACACAAAGTATGGGCATAATGCGCTAACATCAGATTGCATTGGACAGAATTAATCCCATTGTTACGTCTGGTGTCACCACTGTCACCACTACACCCTCGGTTAGCGCTGCTCGTTCTTCCACAGACTTTCTCTGGCTTCCTGTGTCTGTTCTTGGCTGTAATCTTATTTAAACTGGTCTCTGGCGTCTGGAAAAGTTACTGCTGACATCTGGTTCGGACATATTGTGAAAGATTTGTTTTTATCCCTTGTACCCAAAGTAAAGCATGTTATATTTTTCCCTTAGCATGCTGCAACTCACTTATTCACTCCCTGTGTTTAGAAATGTACGCTGAGGTTTCCAAAATAAATGTTTTTGTGGAGACTCGTTGATCAGATATCACGGACGATTAATCACCGGTGGCCTCTTGCAGGCTTCTGTGTTCTTTACGCTTGTGTTCCATCCTCACTGAGCTGTGTGGAAAACGAGATGTCTCTGTGGTAAGAGGCTCCGACATCGAGCCAAATCAACAGTGATCAAATCTGTGGTCGGTGCAAACTAAAATCTGGATACTTGAGACAGAAGTCATGTGATCTTTACCTGCAAGGGACGGAAAACGTCTTTTGTGCGTTGGAATTGAAAGCGTATTTTTCCTCATGAGTTGTTTCATGAAAACAAAAGCTGATTTACATTAATAGTTAGAAACCAGAACAAAATGATGGTTAGTGATAAGAGCCTTTCACAGACATATTGCTATTTGCATCTATATTTGCAGAATCTTGTGTTTTGTGGGAAGTTGTCCTGTTATATACTATTCAGCTTTGGAATGAGTGTAGCTGCACACACACACACAGCTGCACATGCTGCACTGATGTGATCATATCAAAGTGGTGTGTGTGTGTGTGTGTGTATAAATACAGGTACTATAAATACAGTGTGTGGTTGTGGGCGGTTGTGAAGGAGTGGCTCGTGTTTCTATGTTTATTATAACGGAGCTGTTTGGGTTTGGCAACGTATATCAAGGTAAATATATATAGAGAGATGTCTAATCATTATAAAATGTCATGTGATTGAAGGCTGAGAATGTTGGTGGAGCGGTCTCCCGCTGCACATGTCCACATGTATGTAAGTCGATCTGTCCCAGAGCGAGGACGGTGGCTCCTCCTCAGGCCGACCTGTCCCAGGACTCGACCCGCTCATGAAGCTAACACGCTATCGCTTTGGGTGGCGCCGCTCAAAGTAGCTAACGATGCAGCGGTAAGAGCGAGACAAGCTGGCGACGCAAATAGGAAACTTGTCATTTTTGTCGGGCCTTTGCTGTCTGGCTGCCTCCTTCGTGCTCTGTGTAGAACGTGTTCTCCTTCTACTGAGCTGGGACACAGCTTTAGACCATTGATCGGGGGGGAAAGGTTCTCCATCCATCCATTGTCTTGGTTGAGGTGGACGGCCATGTAGGGTTATCAAGACCTCTGCTCTTCTGCTCTTCATGGAGGATCGATCCAGAGTCGTTCCCAGGCCAGATTGGATATGTAATAGTGGGTCTACCTCTGGGTCTACCTCTGGGTCTACCTTTGGGTCTACCTCTGGGTGTACCTCTGGGTCTACCTCTGGGTCTACCCCTGGGTGTACCTCTGGGTCTACCTTTGGGTCTACCTCTGGGTGTACCTCTGGGTCTACCTCTGGGTCTACCCCTGGGTGTACCTCCGGGTGTACCTCCGGGTCTACCTCCGGGTCTACCTCTGGGTCTACCTCTGGGTCTACCTCTGGGTGTACCTTTGGGTCTACCTCTGGGTTTACCTCTGGGTCGACCTCCGGGTCTACCTCTGGGTCTACCTCCGGGTCTACCTCTGGGTTTACCTCTGGGTCTACCTCTGGGTCTACCTCTGGGTCTACCTTTGGGTCTACCTTTGGGTCTACCTCTGGGTTTACCTCTGGGTCGACCTCCGGGTCTACCTCTTGTTTTTCCCGATCACCCAGGGCTGATCGATCACAGCGACCCGCTTGTTGATCTCCTGCTCCATCCTCCCCTCACTCGTGAACAAGAACCTTAGATATGCCCCACATGCATCATCACCTCAGCGTCCAGCCTCTGTGGGGGGGAAAGCTTTGACGCTACCATGATGCCTCCGTTTCTTTTTAATACGTCCGTGGTAAATCCATTCAGTTAGAGCAGAATCGACTTCCTGGTGCAGTTGTTGTCGTTTGGTGCTTTCCCTTGAATCTGGAGCACTGTGTATGTATGTGTGTGTGTGTGTGTGTGTGTGTGTGTGTGTGTGTGTGTGTGTGGTGTGTGTGTGTGTGTGTGTGTGTGTGTGTGTGTGTGTGTGTCAGGTTACATGGCGGCAGCTGAGCCCCCCCAGGGATCCAGCCGCGGGGCTCAAGAGCACAACTCAGACACAATGATGTGTAATTTGGGCCACGTCACATCACATGTATTCATACATACAATGTTGTATTTATCCCCCTGCTCTTAAACACACGTTCCTGTGATGCTGAGATCAAATGAGTTAAAAAGTACTCTACCAATGTGAACCTGTGTGTGTGTGTGTGTGTGTGTGTGTGTACACTACATTTAAGTATAATGCAGCTGAGGGGGGTGAAATAAAAGCCCCACTCTGCCTCCACCCCCCCCCACTCGTCCTCTGCATTAATGCTCCTTCCTTGAAGTGAGAGACGGAGGCAGATGTCGATACGAGGCAGGGAAGCGAGGAGGAAATGATGTAATCCCTCCTGCAGGTCTCAGGGGAAGTGATATCATTGTTGCTGGATCAGCAGGCGGCTCCTCGCTCGTCTTCTGCTTCCTCCCTGTTTGATACCAGCGAGAACATTTCAGATCAGATCAACGGAAATTACGCCTCCGTCGTGACTTAACTCCAGAATAAAGAAACTGTATTAGTCTGGTCCAAGTGGTCGTTGTTATGAGAATAATGAGTTTGAGGGTTGTGTGTTCCTGTGATTTGTTGTTGGATGAGTTCGGACCTGGAACATCCTGAAGGTTTTCCAGAGAGACGGAGATAACACGCGTGTCTCCTGAATGAAAGAGTCACTTGGCAGCTTGTCAGGGCTCCAAACACACACACATACACACATATTTGCCCAAATCGTTGTTTACTGTGTTCAGCTGTGATTTAATTCAGTCAGGACGGAAAAGTTTGGCACGAGAATCAAATAAAAACAGAAACCGATAAAATAACAAAATATAGAATTCAGACAAATTCTAGAAGATTGGTAAAGTTTTTGCTAAATCAGTCCTTTATAGTGCGCGTGTGTGTGTTTGTGTTTGTGTGTGTGTGTGCGTTTGTGTGTGTGTGTATGTTTGTGTGTGTGTGGTGTGTGTGTGTGTCTGTAAAAGAAACGTCTCAATGTTTGCATTCACTCGTTTTCTCTGGATGTGATTTATAGGTTCTCATTACAAAAAAAAACCAACAAGCTAAAAATACCATCAACTGTGTGTGTGTGTGTGTGTGTGTGGGGGGGGGGTGTGTTTGTGTGTGTGTGTGTATAGGAGAGTGTTTGTCTGAGTGTGTGTGATCCTGATATAGAGCCGTGGGAACAGGCCTCATTCACTGCACTCAAAGGGACTTAAAGCCTTTTCTTTCGGTGTTGATGTTGTTGTTGCAGACCATTGAGGCTCTTGTGTTGCATTGTGGGAAGGAACTACAGATGCCATGTGTTGCTCAAGGGCACTTAAGCAGTATCATTCCACTTGTCTCCTCTCCTCTTGCCGGCTTTCGTCTCCTCTCCTTTCTCCTCCTCTCTCCACTTGTCTCCTCCTCCCTCCCTCGACAGATGTATGTCCCAGTTTGACACAGGGAACCTGTTCAGTCCTCGTGTTTCTCCCTAAAAATATCCGCAGTGTAACACTGTCCATGCGTCGGCCCTGTCGCCTCCCTGCCTAACAACAGCTGCCTTCACCTCCATATTTAACTCCTCATGAAGGGTCAGAGGTCGGCGCTCTGAGGCTCAGGCCACTTCCTGTCCTGGAGTGTTTAACAGATCGTCACAGGACAAACTGTTCACCCGCTGAAAGCTTGTTTAGCATTAAACCGTGTGAGTAATACGATCTGTAGGCAGTCGGTCGTTGGGTTGAAGAAACACAAGAAACCACAGAAACACATTTAGTTTTTCCTGTCTGACTCCCTTTGATTAAAGAAGAGGAGCAACACAGTAAAGGATGGGAGTGAGGAGAACAAGGACAGGAGGAAATAAATGAAGGAAAGGAGGAAGAGGTGGAAACAGTAATGGACGGAGAAGGAGGCGGAGAAATTAAGGGAGAGAACAAACTTAGGAGAAGAAGGAGGAATGAAGGATGGGAGGATGATTGCATGGTTTCATCCTGAGAGACAGGAGGAGTGTGGCTGCAGCAGCAGAGTAATTACTGTTTACTTTGGATGCTCACACACGCTCAGCACTAACAGAGCGTCGCTGTGACTCGCTGCCTCGGCTCCGACAGAGAACACAGCTCGACCGAGGGCAGGTCATACCACTCGCTCTTCCTGGGGGTGCGTTCCATCGGACACTCGGGTCCGGAACCTGGAGCAGAGCAGCAGGAAGTTCAACAGAGACGAACCAGATTCATGTGATTCTCTTTAACCTCCTCTAAAGACCATGTTTCGTCTGTTTGTGTGTTTGTTGTTTGTCAGCAGGATTACACAAAAACAAAAAAAAACTGATTTCCACAGAACTGAAAAGATGTGGGTCACGGAAGAATCCATTAATATTTGCTTTGGATCTGGCTCATGGGGGGAAACAAGAATCTTGACATTTTCACCAATTTCCCAAAGAATAATTTATGAATCCTGATGAAAAAAAATCATCATCAATGTGTTTCCATGGATACAAGAAGATGAGATGTAAAGATACTTTTCAACCACATCATCATGTTATAACATTTCCAAGAAAACAGGGACTGACTCTTTGCTGACGGAACTTTACTGTCAAATTTTATGATTTGACTGTAAACTGCAAAATTCCAGGTAGTAAAAATCTAAATTATTCACCAAAATGTCAGAAAACGTGTTGAAGGGAACTGAGGCGATCATCACGCGTACTTATCGGAGCAATTATTCATTTTGTGCAACTAAAAGATTTTACTCTTAAAATGACCCCGAGACGAGGCCTTGACCTTGAGCAGAGGATTCAGAATTTAGTTTTCTCCCTCTCTGTGGTCGGAGGCCGATTTTAAAAGGTTGAATCACCCGTGTGTGTTTTTTTATTTCTGAAGCTCAGACTCAACGTGAAGTGAATTTTTTCCTCGGCCGTTTGCGCCCCAGAGGAAAAAAGGTTCATTTGTTTGCCTCCGTCGAACCTTCGCTGTGTGGAAGCAGCAGATTGTTGTTAGAGAGCGCAGCTGTGAGAGTTTTCACAACGGTCCTCTAGTCCCTCAGCAGTCTCCAAACCACACACACACACACACACACACACACACACACACACACACACACACACACACACACACACACACACACACACACACACACACGTGCCTTAGCCTCCAGTCTAAATGATAGACCTTCTTAACCACAGGGATCTAATTGTAGCTCCTCAGCGTGTGTGTCTCTGTGTGTGTGGTGTGTTTGTGTGTGGGTGTGTGACATTCTGCTCTATAATCTTGTGTGTGTGTGTGTTCGTGTGTGTGTTGGTTGGTTGACTGTCTCTTCCCATTGAGGGACAAGGGGGGGCGACAACAAAACTGCTACCCAGGAATAGCACACTGAGCCCTGGGTGATACTTTGGGGTCGGCCGGGTGGAGGAGGTGGAGGAGGAGGTTTACTCCACCTCCTTATGGAGGAAACTCATTTCACCTGTTTGAATTTGTAATCTCAGTCTTTTTCTACACAAAGATTATCTCCATAAATGTGTGTGGACACCATCATAGACTGAGATATTTAAAAAAATATTAAATATGTGAAAAACCAGATATTAAAAACAGGCCTAATAGATGATGAAGATGAGAAATGTTCCAATAGCTTTTTATACCTTCCCACATTACCGATCCCAATACCTGGACTTTGTCTCATATGACTTATATAATTTATACACTAGTATTATAGACTACAAGCAGAGTATTAATTTCCGATAAATCATTTGAATCTAACTCTCTGGAGTTAATATTTGCTTCTGGTTTTCAAAGCAGAAGAATTCAACAGCTGCTGAGCATCTTTGTCTCTGAACTGTATTCCAGTGTAAACATCCATATATTTTCATGACACTGTGTGAGAGAGAGAGTGTGTGTGTGTGTGTGTGTGTGTGTGTGTGTGTGTGTGTGTGTGTCAGTCATTAATCACAAGGAACCCCCCCCCCTTCAGATATGTGTTTACTCCTTCTCACACGCTCACAAAATGGGCGTAAAGGTGCTCTGTAAACTTCTTGCCATTTTTGTTTTTTGTAGTTATTACAATAACTTTAACAGCACGAAGCAGACACAGGAAAGTCAGTTTGCAGAAATGCATAAACAATAAAACCTTAGTAATAAGAATTAAGAGAAATTACAGAAGAAATAAAAAAGCAGACAAATAAAAAGAGTAGAAACAATACAAAAATTATCACATCAAGGAATTTTGGAATCCACACTATTAGGAGCCATCAACTGGTGAATTATGAATATTGCTGGTAACATATTATTAGGCTATATATTTTATTTTACTCTGGAACAAAGCATTTCATGAGAGGATGACCTCACTGACCAAGTTTTTGGACATGAGAGACTAATATTCTCTCTCTTGTCTTTTCTTTGCTCTTCTTTTCGTCCCTGTCTCGTCTGAAAAGCGTCTTTTAAAAGTATTTATAACGTCTGAGGAGCAGCATGTGGTCACAGGAGGTCAAGACAACTCTTCAATCCGTTTCCTGTTTACTTTATTAAATACAGCTGGACTCCGTCTGTGTAAATGTTCCTTTTCTGATTCCGTCTCTTTTCAACCGTCTCCAGCTGTGCTCTGTCACAAACAAGCTTTTATTGACATCTTTGAATTTTTAGTACAGCTTTGAAATTTGTCTTCATAAATAGTTTAACTGGCTTTGTTTATTACAAGTGGATTTCCGTTGCTCAAACGTTTTCCAGAATAAATTCCAAGCGTTGAACTGTGACCTTTGACCCTTATCTGGCTTTCATGGTGAACCACAGGAGCTGGAGCGCCCTCTGTTGTTCACTTCAGAGAGAGACAGAAATGCTATGGAACATGTAGTGCACCCAGTTGGCCACTAGATGACGCTGAGAGATCATGCTCTTTCATTGCAGCTGCAGGAGAATTAACCAGTTTCTCTTCCTCCTTTTCTTTTCTTTTCTTTTCCAGATGGAGCAGTTGTCAGACGAGGAGGTGGAGGTGAGGGAGGAAGAGGAGGAGGAAGAGGAGGACAGCGATAAGGAGGACCAGGACCTGGACAAGATGTTTGGAGCCTGGTTAGGGGAGCTGGACAAACTGACACAGGTACGAGTAGACACACACACACACACACACACACACACACACACAAGTCTTTATAGTGATGTCATAATAAATTCAGAGCTGCAGTTTTCATTCTCGTTTTCTCTTTGTCGAATCCAGAGTCTGGACGACGGCCGCCCGGAGCGGCCTCCTCAGCAGAAGGCTCCTCTCCGACAAGAAACCAACATGGCCAACTTCTCCTACAGGTTCTCCATCTACAACATCAATGGTGAGACACACACACACACACTCAAAGACACACATTTATAAACACACACTTTGACCTCACTCCTTTTTTGATTGGCTTGTCTCATGTCCTGATGTGTCTCCGTCTTCAGAGGCGTTGAATCAGGGTGAGAACGTGGACCTGGACGCCCTCATGGCGGATCTCTGCTCCATCGAACAGGAGCTCAGCACCGTCGACAAAAAACCCAACACCGCCGGCAGCATGGCTCGCCTGGGCCTGACCGACACCAAGGTACACACATAACCACTTTGTTGTGTGACAGCAAATATTCATTCTTTTCTAAAACTTCTTTGTTTCTATGTTATTTTAAATCACATTTTACATTCGAAAGCTTTTATTTTCTCCAGGTCCGACAGAAGCCTCCAGCAGGGCGCAGTGGCAGGCAGCAGCCAGCAGGGGGCGGTAGCAGTAGTAACAGCGTTGGTTGCGGCGGCGGCGGCGGCGGCAGCAGCGGAGCGAGCAGCAGCAGCAGCAGCACCAGGGCGTCACCTGCTGGAACCATCAGAGCTCCCACTGGGCAGCATGGGAGGCCGGCACTGGCCTCCAACTTCAGTCTGGACGACATCACGGCTCAGCTGGAGAAGGTGCGTGAGAGCGCGGTAAATTATTTTAATTTATCAAACATAATTATACGATAAAGATTTCAGTAAAAGGTCAAAGAAAGCCTCAGAAGATATTCCAGATTTATTAAACTGTGCTGTTTGGGTTCTTGCTCAGGCGTCCCTCAGCATGGACGAAGCCGCCCGTCAGACCTCGTCCCACTCTCTTAGCTCCGCCTCCACCAGCACGTCGGCCACGATGCGGCGGCCCGGCTCGACTCAGCGGCAGCACCGACGCACGGGATCCGTCGGCACCGTCAGTGAACACGAGGTGAAGTGATCGTAATGTCATTCTGGATTAATCATCACATTTCATCCACTGAACTTCTTGGATTTGGACTTTTCGTTGTTTTAAATCAAACCTTTTCTGGGTTGACCTCTCTCTCTCCAGGCGCGTTCGATCGTCCACTCCTCCCGCTCCTCCGTCACCTCGGCCTCCGGCGTGTCTGTGAACTCCGCCTCCTCCATGGACTCTCTGGACAGCGTCCTGCGCTCCAGCGAATCGGACGGTCAGCAGCCGGCGGGTCAAGGCGAAGCGGCCGGCCCGGGTCATCAGGTCACAGAGGTACGAGGTCACTTCCTGTGAACACTCACTGAATCAACGAGCGGAAGTTTAAACCTAATTCACCGACTGCTAACGCTGACCTGAGAGCTGCCGTCATCACAACACACATCAATGCTAATTTCATTTACAGGCTTTTAGCACCTGTCCACTGACGCTGAGTCAGCGATTGTTTCCAGCAGATTATGAGGAGATTATATCCATCAGCCGATAATTACATTTGGAAAACAGGGGAAATTACAAGCGTGCATAGATTCTTTAGAGAGGAAGACTCACAGGAGGAGAAGGTGAAGGACCACGTGCAGCGTATGTATTGGGGGGTGGATACCACAGTGTGATTGACAGCTAGTAACGTCCAATGGGTGCAGGGCGCAGGTGCAGTCAGGCTCCACCCCTTGCTCCTCTGCTGCTTCTGGCTGCGTCTTCGCTTCTTTCATCATCAGGTTCTGAACACGATATTTCAAGAACACCCAGAGGTACTTTCTTTAAATTTGGTAGAAATGGTCGCTCGGGCTTAAAGATGAACTGATAAAATGTTGGTGGACAAAGGTTAAAGGTCAAGGTCTCTACGAGCTCACAAAGCACATACTTTGCCTTGTGAACGCGATATCTCCGGAAAGCCTCGAGGGAATCCTTTCATGTTTGATGCAAACATTCACTTGGACTCTGAGGATTAATTTATATGATTTTGCAAGCCGAAGGTCAAAGGTCAGGGTCATTATGGCCCCAAAAATATCTTTATGTTTTTCTTAAATGTGATATCTAAAGGTCATCTTAAAGGGACGACGTCAAGTTTGGTGAATATGTTCATTTAGACGGGTAAACAGTTTAGAATCTGGTGGCCTAAGGTCAAAGGTCAAGGACACTATGACATCATAAACAGCTTTTTCTTCTCTGAAACACGCTTTCAGAGAATCCGGTTAAATTTCGCACAAATGTTCACTTAGACTCGTGGATTAACTGATTACTGACCATAGGTCGGTCATTTCTTGTTAGTGCTTTGCTCAACCCTAACAAAGGCAGCCAATGAGCTGCACTCCAAACACAAACCCTGTTCAGTGCGTGGGAAACTGCTCCAGTTCATCTGAGAGACCAGCGATGGAGAGAAAGAGAGGAGGAGAGGAGGAGAGAGAGATATTAGAATAATGAGAGGAGAGGCCACAGTGAGTCAGCAAACCACTCTGGACCATAAAGGCATTAGGCGCAGAGGATGATGGGAACTAAAGGGCGAGGATGGAGAGAAGCACAGAGAGCAAAAGAGAGAGGAGTCAGACAGAAGCGAGGGATGAGAGGAGGAGTGTGTGAGTCCAGCTCATTAGAAACTGGGACCGCTGCACTTTGAGTCTTCCTCCGATTTAGGGCAGTAAAAATAACGGCGTGTTGAGACTTTGAATTGTTCAGAGACTCGTCGACCTGAAGGAGGCGGAGCCTTGGTCGGGAGGATTATTAATAATAATAGTGATTATAATAATAGTAGAGTTTTCCCATGTGAGGCAGCATGTAGCAGCTATCCACTCGATTACTGGGACCTAGAGGGGATCAGCACACACTCACACACACACACACACACAGAACATAGAGACACACACACTCACACACACGCACGCACAGACATGATTGCTGTCAGCTTTTCCCTTTGGCCAAGATCTGACCGACAACATCCAAGTGTGTGTGTGTGTGTGTGTGTGTATGTGTGTGAGAGAGTGTGTGTGTGTGTCTGTGTGTGTCTGTGTGTGTGTGTGTGTGTGTGTGTGTGTGTGTTTGTTTGACCTAAATATTATTTTTAATCTGTGGTTATCATGAGAGAACTAATGCTTTCTATAAAATGGTTTCTAGTGATTGAAGCACACACACATGCACACACACACAAACACACACACTCATACACACACACACACACACGTGTACAACACAAAATAGATATTTACAGTAAATCTGTGAGAAACTGTTAAATTAACCAAACTATTAATGAAATATGTCATTTGAGGAAGTCGATTTTTGTGTTATTCCTAAACACAATTATTTGAAAGATGTGTAAAATCAAACCGATCAGTTCCATGAGTGAAAAGTCTAAACCCTTCCCACCGGACTGAGCTGAGCAGGAACCTGCTGAGGATGAACTGGTGACTCACTGCTGCACGTGCACGTGTCTGTGGATTATCGTTTATAAACCTCTGAGCCGCAGATCTGACCCGCGTCTGTTTGTCCGTTCACATTGTCAGTAAATATGAGTCATGTGGTTAATAATTGAGCAGATGAATAATTAATGAAGACGTGTCTGGTGCCCCGATGGCCCGGAGTAAAAATCCTGTCTCGCTCTTCAGTCGCTCGCCAGTGAAGTTTCTGCTTCGGTTATTTTACCTTTTATTAGAAATAAACTTTCACCGGCTCAAGTTCTTTACAGTTTGTAATCTGAATAAAAATGAAATGAGCTGATTTAGATTTTGGGACCCCATGCCGTTAACGATATAAGTGAGTAAAAATTCCTGACACCTATTTATTAGCTAGAAAATAAACACAAATGCATTTTTTACTCTGCAAACATTAACATGTGCACAGTTGTGTCTGTAAAAAAGTCACATCAGCAGATTCTTTATTGACCAACCAATAACTCTGTCTGGCTCTAATAATGAGACTTCACAGGGAACATGTCTCCCCACTGGTTTTATCTTTATTACCATCACATCGTTACAGACGCTGAGCCAGAGCTTCCAGTGCAGTTTGAAATCTGGCTTCACTTGTAGGGAGCAGTCACGTCGTCCATCTCTATTTACAGCACAGACACACAACTACATTTAGTGAGTGAGTTCCTGGAGCAGGTAGAAACGTGTTGAGAGGTTTTTGCATCATTCAGCTGATAAACAAACAAATAAACAAACAAACAAACAAACTAACAAACTAACAAACAGACGGTATTGGTGAAGGTGATAAAACATCAAAGTGTTGGTCGATGTGTGTTAACTTGTTGTTGCTGTGATCTGTTGTTTACCTGTTTGGCTCTTTACAGGTTTCAGTTCACTTTCTGCTGCTGATCTCTGCTTCACCGCACAGCTTTCTGCTAATCTGCCACATCCATCAATCAATCAATCAATCAATCAATCAATCAATCAATCAACCAATCAGCAGATCCATTCACTGGGACCCTCTCTCTCTCTTTCTCTGTCTCTTTAAAGCACTCCTATCTGGACAGGGAAACCTCTCTGATTCTGAGAAACATAGCAGGAAAACCTACACACCTGCTGACCAAGGTGACTCCCGCTTCACTACCACACGCCTCCCCCACGCCTCCTGCATGTCGGCCTCCTGCCCCTCCCTCCCTCCCTCCCTCGCCCTCTGTGCATGCATGTTGTTTCACTGTGGGTTTATGCTCCCTCCTCTTCTTTCCACCTTCTTCCTCAGTCTGTGTCGCCCTCTCTTCCTCTGTGGGGTCAAAGGAAGCTGAGTCTGTGTTGTTGGCCTCATTATGATAAATGGTGTGAAATCCCAAAGCTTTACAGAGGCTGTAACTCCCCAGATTTCACTTCTAAACTTGTGAAAATCTTAAATCCGATCATCTCCTAACGTTCAGCTTCATGATTCATGATCAACTGCAGCCTGATTAAAATAATCAATCAGTGTTTTGCTCTGAAATCAAACGTCTGCCTGCAGGCGGAGATTCACCGGAAACATCCGATACATGTTTAATCTCTAACGACCGAACATGTCCTGAAATCAAAGTTCACACAGAAACAGATCATTACTCTGATTAGAAACCAGTAGCACCATTTGAAACGAAGCAGAGAATCTTCACATTTGACTCGTTCCTAGTGGAGCACTGATGTAAATAGATGTTAAAGATGTCAAAACCAGTTCTAATCCAGATTATCAAACAATGTGATCAGCTCCCCCCCCCACACACAGCCTTTATTCTGTAAAGCTTTGGAGTCACTGCTCATGTCTCCGGTTTCCTGTTGACGTTTGTTACGGTGACGTCAGAGTTTGGTTTGTTTTCAGATTGTGATTTCTCTCTGTGAAGCATGAGAGCATGAGTGAAGTTAAACTGACTGCATGTGTGTGAACTGAGTGTTAAGTGTCAGAGCTTCTCAAGGATGCCATCACACGGGAGTTTGTGTTAAAACAGGAGCGAGTATTCACCCAAAGTTCAACCTCTTCATTACTTTCTTATTAAATGGAGAGATCAGATTCCAGAAGAGTGTTTCTAGACGAATGAAGCAGCTGACTCTCTCTCCCTGTGTGATCGCTCTGTGAAGCTGCTTCTAGTTTATTCGTAATGAAAGTTGGGATAAAACCTTCTGGGATGGAACTCACAGAAACTCCAGGTGCAGGTAAGTGTCGGCGCTTCTGTGTCTGAAAGTCAGAAATGAAACATGTCAGCGTTTGTGTAACAGCGACAGTTACTCCATCGTTCCTGATTAAATCTGGATTCAAGAAAAAAGAAGAATATTGGGGGAACGTTTTTTAGAAACTGGGAATCAAGTCGTCAACTTTTTATTTCTCCGTGCCACACAGCCAGCGACCGAACGTACTCGTGAACATTATATCTCCGGATAAACTCTTTGGGTGGCCAAAGGTCAAGTCAAGTCTCCCTTTAGGGAATTTCTTCTATTTGACTTGTTGTCACTTAGCCTCAATGTGAAAAGATTACATTTCAAAGGTCAAAGGTCGTGGTGACCTCATGTGAATCTGGTGACGTACACCCGCAGTGCTTGGATTCTGGTTTTTAATTTTTAGATTGAAATGACACTGCTGTGTTTTTGCCTTTTTATTCTACTTTTATTCTGACGTGCATCTAGAGGCTGGGAGAAACCTCCTGGACGTTTCTGTTTGAACAGGAATCATATGAGATACGTTCACGGAGGTTTTATTGAAATCACTGTTTGAGTCCGAGCTGCTCTCAAGCTAAAGCTGCAGACGTCTTAATGGCTGAGGACAAAGTTTTATTTATCTCTATGTGTGTTTGTGCATGTGTGTGTGTGTGTTTGTGGGAATTAGATAGAAAGTAAGTAAGGAGGATTTCTTCTGATTGGATCTGGGATGTCATGATTTGATTGGATGATAAAGCAGATGAGGCTGTTTTATTGGACGTCGGAGGAATGTTCCGGATCTGCAGGGATAATCTCCTGTGGTGCCTCGAGGGGGAGATTCCCCCGGAGCATCATACATGTGCACGTGCAACTCCAACACACACTCTCTCTCCTGTCTGGACGACTTCTTTCTCTCGTCTCATCCAGCAGACGACCCTGAACGAGCAGATTTCACCCTCTTACTGCAGCGTGTTGGATTTGTCCACACGACCTCGGCTCTGCACGTCCGTCTGAGCCCAGTGGATCAGAATTAAGTGAACGTCGTCAGATTAATGTTTTACTTTTAGGATCCATTTGATCTCGGAGCAGCTGCCGGTGGCTTCAAATCCTGCTTTTACTGCCGCGGATTTCAACCGAGCCGAGATAACCTTCGTCTTTCAGGGTTTCCCTCCCACGCTTAGTCCGGCTCCACCGACTCGTGGCTTGAATCGCTCTGAGAATGTGATTCTGTTTTAATTTGAGAGTCCAGATTAAAAGGGTGAGTGGTGGTGGGGTGCAGCTGCAAAGGGCCCTGAGATTCCAGGCAGATTATGAACCGGGGGGGCAGTCTAATTCCTGGAGCCGTGATTAGGCTGAGGGTGCAATTATCCTCACTCAGAGCAGTTTCCAGTGTGTGCGTGTGGTTGTGTGGTTGTGTGGTTGTGTGTGGGTGTGGGTGTGTGTGGGTGTAATATAAGGCATTAAAAGCTGTTTGTGTGTGTGTGTGTGTATTGGATGTGAAGCTGCTTGCATTATATAGTGTGTGTGTGTGTGTGTGTAGTTGTGCATATAGAATAGTCTTTTTGTGTCAGTATTACAACTGCCTCAGCAATAACTGCAACCCACCCACACACAGTCACACACCCAACCCCACACCCACACACACACACACACACACACAGCTGGCCCACTTCTGCTGGCTCCATATAAGTCGCTGTGCTCATGAGCCTACGGCAGCTCAGGATGGACATTTTCCGTATGACTTCCAAAGCAGCAGCGTCTTCACTGAGCAGCAGCTAATTTTAGAGCCTCTGTAATGTAGGTCAACATGAAAATCTATGATGTGGAGGGAAAATGTTTACAGTGCGAGCCGGGAACCATGATGACGACCTGGAGGAGGAGGAGGAGGAGGAGGAGGAGGAGGAGGAGGAGGAGGAGGAGGAAACCCCTGTCGACTGGAGGTGGCTCTATCGAATAGAAACTGAGATGCTGTGACAAACCGTTAAATGGTGTCATAAACAGATTTAAGGGTAATTAATGGATGAATTAATGGTATATATTATAATATTAAGACGCTATTAATGAGGTTTTACACATTTTTAATAGAATTAAAGATCGTTAATTAATTATCCCTCTAAAATCACATTATTTACAGAACCGTAACTGGAGAGTTGTTGACTCAATACACAATCGATTTTGAGTCACACTTACAAATAATATACAGAAGGTTAAGAAACGTTTGACAGATTTAAGGATTCACTATCGTATAATGATTTATCACATGAAAGAAACAAATGTATTGGAAGATGTTTGTGCATTTTCAATTAGCAAATTCAAAAACCTGAGTAGAAAAACTGAAAAATAGAAGAAAGAATAGATAATACAAATAATAAAGTGGAGAAATTCAGAATGAGCTGAAGACAGAGCTGAGGTCAATAATGATGATTCTGACGACTGTGATGAAGATGATGATGATGATGATGATGATGATGGTGATGATGATGATGATGATGACTGACACATGTCAGCTTCTCGCTACAGGCCTGTAATATTCTGTTAATGATGAATTGTGAATACAAACTAAAACACACTCATACGCTCAGTTAGCATTTAATTCTTAATGAATACACAACATCAGTCGCTGGTTCAAACCCCAACATTTTTCGAGACTAAAGAATTTGAGCAGCCATTAAACCTTATTCTCTTGGTCGTGGTTACAGCCTTAGTTCAGATGTTAAAAGCCACAAACAGATGCTCTGTTATATAATTTGTTCTTTCAAATTTAATCCTCCGCCTTTTGTCTCGTCTCCACTTTATTTGTAGTTATATAAAATAGGTGTTACGTAATTCTAGAGTCTGAGAAAACAACTTTACAGCGGATAATGTGAATTGATGATGCTACATTTACTTTATATCAACAATTTATATTTTTATTTTCATGCATTGTAACCTGAGTCTGATTTAATTTATTATTTATTCTTTAAGTTTCCTCCAGTCTTAAAGCAGCAGCTCATTTTAATTTATTTTGTTATTAACTGAATATTTCTAAAATGCACCTGATTTTATAATAAACTATTTTATTTTAAAGTTTACTGATAATCAAAGAAGAGATTCAGGGTCAAACACAAGCTGCTGATATCAAAACATATTATTATTTAAATGTTTTCCTTTGGTCTTCTAGTTTTAATAATATTAAATGCCGAACACAAACAGCATATCTTATCTCATGTTTAACTCTTTAATATAATCTTCATCTGTCTCTTAGTTATTTCTGACGGCTCAGAGCTGCTGAAGCTGAACTGATGATTGTCCACATTCGATTTAATCTTCTGTAGAAGACATTAACCAAAACATAGGCTCGTCATTATGGAGCTGTTTATGAGCTTAAACTGGAGGATTCCCTGCTGCGGCTGTTTTGACAATTTACGTCTGTAGTGTGTGTGTGTGTGTGTGTGTCAGTGTGTGTGAGTGTGTGGGTCGGGGGGTTGTTTGGGGGGTGTGGATAAGGAGATTGGCTGATAATCTCCTCTCCATCATCCTCCTCATCGTCTTCATTTCCCTCTGCCCTTTCACTCGTTCACAGTTTGGATCCTCTTGTGTGTGTGTGTGTCTGTGTGTGTGTGTGTTGTGTGTGTGTCTGAGTTGTCACCGGGGCACACTCAGACACACTAAACGACAAACGAGAGGAGCGAGACAAGACAAATAAAATCTGATAGAGGGGCGTGAGAGCCTGAGATAAAGAGATCATCTCCTCTGCATGGAAGTTGGCACAGCAGCAGCAGCATCACCGCCCATCCCCCCCATCCATCCCTCCCTCCCTCTCTCTCCTCCTCCTCCTCCTCTCTCTCTCACTCCCTCCTCTCTCGCTCGGCCGGGGAGGATGTGACAGGGCGTTCAGATTCTCGGTGAACGAGCCCGAAGGTGAGAGGGGCGACCGGCCGGCCAATCAGCTCGTCCGCTCGTCAGAGGGGAGATTGAGTTTTTTTTTAATCACAGTCAATCTGTCTCCGGTCGGTTCAGTGGAGGAGCAGATTAGTCACCGTGCAGATCCGACTCAACTCCACTTCTTCTTTTACTCATCGGAGCTTGTGCGTCTACCTCCACTCTTTTATTTTGTTGCTTGCAGGTTTGTGTGTTTTGTGTCCTCGCTGAAATCACGGCTGTCTGACTTCGTCCTCCTCAACTCCAGAGGTGAAAGAGAAGCTGCGATTTCAGATCAGCATCTTCGTCCGTCTCTTGGTTCGTGGGAAGTGACAGAGAGTCGCTCCAGTGTTTGTGTGTCTGTGTGTGTCTGTGTGTGTGTGTGTGTGGGGAAATTTGGATAATCCTCTGCCTGAGAGACAAGTATCCAACATGTAGCGTCTGGTCGTTAATCCCGTCTCACGATGGCATTGATGAAGAGGAGGAGGAGGAGGAGAGGCAGGTCTCTCGCTGCCAGGCTCACACGTGTGATGGTTCCTCTCACTTCGGGATCTTCGGGCATCGATCCTCTGTCTTGACTCGAGCTTCACGTCAAGCTGGTCTTCATCTTCATCTTCATCTCGCACCCTGTGAGGGAGAAACAAAGGAGGAACGTTCCAGGACTGAGCAGAAGAGACTGGGAATACTGGAAACACTCATTAAAACACTGGGATGGTTTCTGACTCTGTAGATTTCACTTGATGCGAAACAGACACAGAAGCGTTTTGGGAAAAATCCACTGAAAACAAACATGAATTCCTGTTGGAGGAATCAGGTGAGAGGACGAGTGGGTTTACTGCAGACAGGAGTGTGTGTTGGTTTTGCATAGACTGACTGGGTGTGTGTCTTTGTGTGTCTGTGTGTGTGTACAGGAGGAGCAGGCTGCGAAGCTGAAGGCAGACAACATCCGAGTCGCCCTGGAGAAGATCAAGGAGGCCCAGGTGAAGAAGGTGAGTCAGACACACACACACACACACACATGCACAAGAAAGATTGACATTAAAGAGACATGTGAGTGTGTGTGTGAGTGTGTGTGTGTGTGCAGGATGTGTGTTGCACAATACATGTGAGTGTGTATCTGTCACGTGTCCAGCGGACTGGCTTCTGGGTCAGATCAGTGTTACTCCACATTGAAAAGCTCTGGTCAATAACAGCTGGGGTCAGCACATACACACACACACACACACACACACACACACACACACACACACACACACCACACACACAGAATGCACTCAGCGTAATGACAATCGCAAGTTAAGTCTCAATCCCACAGAGGGAGAGAGCGACTGGATTGACAATCTGGATTTACTACACACACAAATACCCAGCATGACATCCGGCTACCTGTGTGTGTGTGTGTGAGTGTGTGAGTGTGTGTGTGTGTGCGTGTGTGAGTGTGTGTGAGGGAACAGTCTATTCATCTGTTTGGGATCCAGCACAAATCTCAAAAAGACCAAAATATAAATAGGTCAGATGACAATCTATGAAGCTCTTTCAGAAATACTTTCATACGATTGGTTTTCAGGAGTTAAATATTATTATTTATTATATAAAAGTAAAGAAGCTAAATAAGATATAAAAACAAAAAAAATATGAAATGTAAGTGTTCGTGTTCTGTTATCACCAGCAAAGCACTTTGATTTGGATTGGATTTGATTGAAAGGTCTTACATATAATTTAAAGTATCAAATACGCATAATGGTCAATGCAAAGCCCTCCCTCCCTCAGTTATATAATAATAATAGTAATCTGCTATATGTGTGTGTGTAACTGTGTGTGTGGGAGAGCATGTGTCGTGAGTCGTGACATACTAAAGTCATGCGTGAGAGTAAAACATGCATGAGTGGCATCACTTATCTTTACTGGGACACATCAGTTCCCATCATCACTGTGCACGAGCTTCTCTGGACAAACCAGTGAAGGAAACTTGATCCTCTTATGAACAATGTGAACATGATGCTCTGAATATTTAATGCTCTATGTTTAACAAGAGAGTTTCTCTACAGAGATGCATTAAAGTACTTGAACGTAAACCCTCATCTTCTCTGATTCTCTTTCTGTCGTAGTTGGTGATTCGCGTTCATTTGTCAGACGAGAGCTCGAAGACCATGATGGTGGACGAGAGGCAGACGGTCAGACAGGTACGAGTCCAGCTCACATGTTCTAGTAGCAGCAGGAGGGTTCCAGGGGACTGGGGGGGGGCCTCAGGCAAAGGGGACCAGTGGGGCCCAACATCATCCTCCACTAAATACAGGTCAAACTGTGCATAGACATGAATTATAGTTAAAGTGAAAACCTCCACCTCCATCAA
>CM076727.1:20853987-20861487 GCA_038501795.1 Pseudopleuronectes americanus
GAGAGGAGAGGAGAGGAGAGGAGGGGAGGAGAGGAGAGGGAGGGGAGGGGAGGGGAGTGGGAGGGGAGGGAGGGGAGGGGAGGGAGGAGGAGAGGGAGGGGAGGGGAGAGGAGGAGAGGAGAGAGGAGGAGGAGGAGAGGAGGAGGAGAGGAGAGAGGAGGAGAGGAGAGGAGGAGAGGAGAGGAGAGGAGAGGAGAGGAGGAGAGGAGAGGAGGAGGAGAGATGAGGAGAGGAGAGGAGAGGAGAGGAGAGGAGAGGAGAGGAGAGGAGAGGAGAGGATGGAGTGGAGAGGAGAGGAGAGGAGAGGATGAGGAGAGGAGAGGAGAGGAGAGGAGAGGAGAGGAGAGGAGAGGAGAGGAGAGGAGAGGAGAGATTCTTATTGATTTCATGCTGTGACTGTACCTAAAGTGAAAGTTGTCGACTCGTCTCGTTCGCTGTGTTCAGAGCGAATCTTCGAGGATCACGAGAACCTGGTGGAGAATCTGCTGAACTGGACCAGAGACAGTCAGAACCGCCTGATGTTCACTGAACGCATCGAGAAGTACACTCTGTTCAAGAACCCTCAGGTGACAGACACACACACACACACACACACACACTTTAACATTACAACACTATAAGTGTGTTTTCATTTCACTAACTTGCCACTTTCCTCGTCTCCTCTTCTTTCCTTTCTGCTGCAGAAACTATTTGTTGGGGCGGAAGGAGACATGTGAGATGGCTGAGAGGAACAAAGAGGCTCTGTTAGAGGTTAGTTTGTTTATCTTCACTAAGAAATGACACGTCAAAGTCTTCTGTCTGAAAACAACTGAATCCAGATCTCAATGTATTTATAATGTGTGTCTGTGTGTGTGTGTGTGTGTGTGTTAGGAGTGTTTCGGCGGCAGCTCGGTGTCCGTCCCTGAGATGGAGGGAGTGTTGTGGCTGAAAGAGGACGGGAAGAAGTCGTGGAAGAAACGCTACTTCCTGCTGAGAGCCTCTGGAATCTACTACGTCCCCAAGGGCAAAGCCAAGGTCAGTGTGATAAGCAACAAACCAAAAGATTCATCAAATATATATTCTACCAGTGATAATAAATGATATTTAACAATAAGTGTGTTTTTCCAGGCGTCCAGGGACCTGGTGTGTTTCCTGCAGTTGGATCATGTTAACGTTTATCTGGGTCAGGACTACAAGAGCAAGTACAAGGCTCCTACAGATTACTGCATGGTGCTCAAGGTACTTTCACACACATGCGGAGGCACAGACCAACACATGTGAGGGGAAATATGACCAACTACTAATGTTACACTGCGCCCTAGTGGTGTGATGGAGTAATTACATCAATGACAGAATCTTAGCTTCTGCACCAAATCCATCATTTCTGTCAAAAACTGTTTAATCCACATTATTTTGTGCTTCACACTTGGTAGTTACAGGTTTGTCTCTTTATTTATTACTGTACCATCTGTCGTATAAGACCTCCTCCACATACACTCATAAATATAAGTCTATAAATAGTTTTGTGAAAAATCGTTCAGTAGTTTTGTCGTAATCCTGCTGAGACACAAACGAGCGGACAGAGTTGAAAACACACAAATATTTACAAATATTTCACAGGAAATGCAGCTAGAAGAATAAGAGAGCAGTACTTTTGTTTCATGTATTAATACTGCAGTGCATTAATTGAGTTTTAGTTGTTGTACTCATAGTAATATCTTTAGTCATCGTCGTATCCTGTGAAGTAAAACATTGTGTGTGTGTGTGTGTGTGTGTGTGTAGCACCCTCAGATCCAGAAGAAGTCCCAGTACATCAAGTACCTCTGCTGTGACGATGTCAGAACCCTCCAGCAGTGGATCAACAGTATTCGTATCGCCAAGGTAACCACTCGTCATATAAAGGTTCAGTGTTGATGCTCGTATCAAAAAATAACGTTTTTCTATTTGAGGACGACAAAACATTGTTATTACTTCTCAGTAGAGAGAGAACCAGTGCAGCTCAGACTTCTACTGGGAGGAGATGATGGGTTGTTTGTAGGTTATCAAGTGTTTTCAGTCTGTTGATAATAAGTTAAAACCTCAGATCAGCTCAGTTTGACCTGCAAAAATAAATAAATGGACCTAGAAAATACTTACACTCCTTGAATCACCATCATCAATATGTGTTTTTGCTCTTGTTCTCGTGTTCTCCTCCGTGCCTCTGTGTGTGCGTCAGTATGGGAAGCAGCTGTACATCAACTTCCAGGAGGCCATGAGGAGAACGGAGGCGGCGTACGACTGGTCCTCCCTCTCCTCCTCCTCCATCAAGTCAGGATCCAGCTCCTCCAGCCTTCCAGGTGTGTTCACCTCTTTCTTTTTTTTGAGCAGTAGAGACAAACATTTGATGGAAACTTTACAGAAACATAGTAAATTGAATATCTTGGGGTTTACACAAAGCTGTTTGAGACGTCACCTTGGACTTGTTCTTATGTTTTAATGAAGACAATTAAAAAAACAGTGAAAGTCAATAAACAGGATCTGATTTCCTGCAGCTCTCTGTCGTTTCAAGGCTTAAAGGTCAAAGGTCACACAGATACAGCTAAACTGGACCAGTCATGTTTGAAATATCAACACTATCCATTTAATATCAGTTATTAATAAATGGAAAAAGCATCGTTAACAAACCGTAACTCCTGTTTGTCCGAACCTCAGAGTCTCAGTCCAACCACTCCAGCCAATCAGACAGCGGCGTTTCAGAGATGACGTCAACAGGCCACACCCGCTCCCAGAGCGCCGTCAGCTCCATCTTCTCTGATGCCTGGAGGAGAGGAACGCAAGGAGAGGTGTGAACACACAAACACACACACACACACACACACACAAACGCACACACACTCCATCCTACCCTGTCATTGTCCTGTTTCCTTGTGGACTGCATTACCCATGTTTCCCCTCTGCTTCCCTGCCAGGGGTCAAAGGTGAAGGGACGTATGCCAGTTCCTCTTTGTGCAGGAGGAGGAGGGAGCGGAGGTTAGACAGGAAGTGATGTAACAGGCATGTTAACAGTTCAGCTGCAGCCTTTTAAACGATGATCAGTGCGGAGCCATTATAAAACACAAGTGACGTTAATGATCACGACAACAGCAACGACAACTGATTCTCCAGTTCAGAGTCTTTGTGCCGAGGTCAGCTTCAGCGAGTCACCGGCTCTTTCTCTGTGTGAGCTGTGCGTTACTCTCTCGACTGAATCCTCTGATTTTAAATGGCTGCGAGCTGAACTGTTGATTGGTTCTAACCTCGTGTGGTGATGGAATGTCCTAACCAACAAATAACCAAACAGTCTGGATAGTTAAGCATTCAGCTGTTTACTGAAGTTCTAAATAACCTATTTGATGAGATGATGCAGGTGCAGGTAAACTAGCTGCAGGATGAAGATACCTAAAGATCTCAGGTGATCCAGAGAAGCACATTAACTCCCTGGTGTGTTCACGTGTCTGAGGACACACTGGGGTTTTGTTCTCAACCCACTTTAAACCTTAAACCCTACACCCGACATGACGATTAGAAAACTAACTTCGAGTGAAGTGGGAACGTTTGAGGTTGTGAATGTGTTTTTCAACGTTGCTGTGTTGGAAGTTCTTCTTCTTTGACTTGCACTGGTTTGTTGTTTGAGTTCTTGCATCTTGTGTAGGAATGGGTTCCAATCACACTTCTTTAAAATTCAGTTCTGAATGATCACGATGCTTCACCAGTTCAAGTATTTTACTCTCTGACTTGGAAGCTAATTCAAATCGAAAAAGAGGATTGGAATCCACTCCTACTGTGTCCTGGATTGTTTGTTCTACGGAAACATGACAACAACAGACTTGTTTAATATTTTCTTGTGTCTCTTCACCTCCGTCTCCTCTCTCTCTTTCCTCTGTGCAGATGATGAGGATCGACCCTATCAGTAGACCCATCCCTCTCCACATACCCTCCATGTCCCCGCTGCCTCTCTCTCAGACTCCGCCCTCCCGGAGCAGCTACACCGACAGCCTTGTCCCATCAGACGATTCCTCCACGTCGCCGCCCTCGCCTCCTCCACCTCCTCCACCTCCTCCTCTGGTCTGTGTGGCCCATCAGCCGGCACCTCCCACCTCATACGTCAAGTACAGCACGCTGGCTCGCCTGCAGAGCCAGAACCAGAACCAGTCCAGGACGCCGCTGCCGGGGGCGACGCCACCTGCTCTTCCCATTCAGTCGACCAAACCAAACTACAATACTCTTCCAGCTGCTTACAGCACCTCCCCTCCATTACCACCATCTCCTCCCCCTCCTCCTCCACCCGAAGCACCAGCTCCTGGCTCAGCCATGGCGATATTAAAATTTGGTCCACCGAGCCCCTGCTCCGCTCTCCCTCCACCCCCACCGCTGGATGAGGAGGAGCAGGAGCACGCCTACCTTCCACCTCCTCCACCGGAGAGCCTGGAGGCCAACGGGTTGCCGCCTCCTTTCGATCCAGAGTCCGACTCCTGTTCTAATTTCACCAACACTGGCCTCCAGCAGTTCCTGTCACAGAAGTTTCCCCACATGGTGTACGACTTTACGGCGGAAGATTCGGATGAAAACTCTCCTCATCTTCCACCTCCAGCCGGGCTCTCTCCTCCCACCTCCCTGCTGACTCTCCGGCCCCTGTCCCCCAGTGGACCCCCGCCTGCACCTCCCAAAACCTTTACTGGTGGTTTTCCCCCTCAAACTGCTCCCAAACCTTCAGGGCCCTCCTCCCTTCCCATGGCCCTGTCACCTGTGTCTCCAACACCTTTCCTAAGCAGCCAAGGGTCTTTTAAAAAGCAGCAGAGTTTCTCAACGGGACATTCTCCAAATCAGCCACCTCCGACTCTTCCAAAGCAGCACAGCCTCTCCTCCAAAAACCTCACCATGTCTCCTTCGTCCTCCTCCTCTTCGGTCTCCATTGCAGCTGCTACCTCCTCTTTGGTCAAACAGATTGTCAATCAGTTCCCGGGAAACGCTGCCTCCTCCTCCATCTCTGCCTCCAGCTCCATGGAAGGCTCCAAGTTCAGCGCTCCTCAGTCTCCTCCGGCGGTGAAGGCCAAGCCGAAGTGGCAGCCAGGAGGAGTTGTGGCTCCGCAGTCACCTGAGTTCCCCCCACCTCCTCCAGATAACACCTCCGGAGATTTCCCTCCTCCTCCGTCTTCATCCTCCTCTAAGACGGGCTCCCCTATAAAGAAGTCGCCTTCCACCTCGTCCACAGGATCCATCAAGCGAGGGCCGCCAGCTCCACAGAGAGCCTCCTCCATGCGCTCCAACTCAGGCGAGGCCCAAGACGAGAGGCCGAAGAAGGTGGAGAGCCTGGTCAACAAATTTGGCCAAGCTCCTCAGACGGGCACCTCCTCCAGCTCCTCGTCAGCGACCGGGTCTCCTTCTAAAGATTCCTCTGCGCTTCCTGCTCCGCTCCCCAAGCCGGGGAAGCTGAACCTGGCGAACCTCCCGCTGGTGCTCCAGGGTCTGCAGACCGGCCAGCACCATCAGGCCCCGGAGTTCCCATCCCCTCCTCCCCCGCCTCCACCTTCCCATCCGACTAACCTCGACTCCTCTCCCGACTACTTCCCGCCTCCCCCCAGTGACTCAGAGCTCTTCCCTCCTCCCCCTCACCCGTCAGAGTTCCATCACCCCCCTAAGGTAGCCGTGGTGAACCCCCAGCCTCAGATGCAGCAACATCAACAGTCGGCGACGCCCGCCTTGTCGTCAACGTCTTGGAAACAGAGCTCCCTGAAAAAGGGGGCGGTCCCTCCTCCGACACTGAACCGGTGGAGCAGCAGCTCGACTCAGTTCGACAACACGATGTCACTGCCTCTCTCGCCGCCTCCTCTGTCCCAGACTCCACCTCCTTCCCTGTCCTCTTACACCTCCTCCTCGTCCTCTCCCGTCCCACCCACCTCCCCGAAATCCTCCGGGCCGGTCTCCCTGGCACTGAAGCCTCACTTCCTGGAAGACCTCAACCGCACCCTGAAGAGGAAGTCAGTGTCTCGCCACGGCTCCCTCACCTCCTCCTCCCTCATCCCCTCGTCAAAGATGGAGCCCGTGGGCACCATGGACGACATGGCGCTCCTGCCGCCGCCTCCTCCCGAGCTCATGCAGCAGCAGCAGGGGGTCCGAGGACACTCCCAGACTTTGTCTCGCCACCACACACACTCCCACTCCACCAAACATGCCAACATCTCAGGCTATGCAACGCTGCGGCGAGGCCCGCCCCCCGCTCCTCCGAAACGGGACCAAAGCACCAAACTGACCGGTGATTGGTAGGGAGCGAGGACACTGGGTGGAGCCTAAACAACTGAACTGATTATTTAGGACTCATGGTTTCTGCAGAGAAGAAATAATCAATGTCTGTCTTGACTTGTCCGTCTCCCCTCATCCCAAACCGTCCACCCTGGGATTTCTGAGCAAGTAGCAAGCTGTGTTTCCTACTCGTACTCTCAGATGATGATTGTTACTATTATCCTCATTATTACTATCATTACAATACATGTTTAACCCAATGACATGAGTAAAAAAAATATATATGTATATATATCTGTATACAAGCAAGCCAGAAAAATCACCAATCAAGCTTTTTTCACAATGTCCGTGCAGCTTTGCATTGAAATATACAAAAGACGAGACGCAGACAATTCGCTGCAAAGTATCTGGTACTGCATGGAGCCGCTGAGGGAAGGAACCGAGGAAGGGAAGGAAAGGACTTAATGGAAGGATGCAAACGTGAGATGATGTGTATAGACATGTTGGGGGGGAGGGGGGGGGCAGGGCGCTCTTAGAGGGAGCATTGCCATTTATTTCAAACCTTTTTGTGTGTGTGTTTTTATATAAGATTATTTAATACTGGAAAAGATATTGTTATTATAATTATTTTAAGTTTTTAAGGAGTGTCAGAAGAGATTGAGTTTGACTGGACGCGTGTTCTCAAAATACTTAGAAAGTGTTGATCTGGTTACTCAGTTTATATTTGGATCGTTTGATCCGAACGTATTTCTTTAAAGTTACAGTTCCGCGGCTGATTGGCCGCTGACGACTTAGATTTATCAAATACTTCTCGTGAGGTTGTTCTCAGATCACAGGAGGTTTCAAATCAGTTTGTATGAAGAAAAAAAAAGAAGCCAGAGGGAAGAATAACGTTATTTTCATGTCTTCCCTTTCCTCTGTGAAGTTCGAGGTCTTGCACATTTTCATTTCTCTCAGTTCTCCAAATTAAATTTGTTTCCAGCAGATCTGAAGGATCTCGACCTCAGTCCCTCTCGACCAGAACCTCCGGTCGTCTGAGTTCAGCCTTCACACCCGCGTCAGTCGGTGACATCAGACTAATGTTCTCATGACAGTTCCTGGTTTCCCACCTTGTTTACACGGACTCAGCTTTGCCGTCTGTGTTTGTTGGCTTGTAGACCAAGCAGCTAGTCAGCTCCAATGAACTCTGTCTGAACGAAGGTGATCATCACTTTGCTAGTGAATAAAATCAGTCAATTGTTTCTCATCTCAACGGCTCGTCCA